>CM064529.1:35876721-36119082 GCA_032716605.1 Paralithodes platypus
AGAGTGGCGACCTTGCCAGGATTCGTTTCATACAGTTTCACTCAGTTTCATTAAAGTTTCACTACTTTAAAATCAAATACTAATCATGCCTCAACTAATTAATGACGAAGATGCTCGAGTTTTCATAGAATCAGAACCCACAGCCCCTGATATTGACCATCTGTCAAAATCTGAACTGAAAGTGCTTGCCTCACATCTCCAATTATCTGTCTCAAACATGTCTAAAGTAGAGGTGGCTCAGACCATAAAAACCCACCTGTTCCCTGTAGAAGGCGGGGAGGGTGACGGAGCAGTTGGTGGGATCCCGAGTAAACCCAGCCAACTTGATGAACAATTGCCACCTGGTTTTACCGTTGATCAATTATTCGAACTAGAACAAACCAGAGCAAAGACCGAACAAGCCAGACTAAATGTCGAACTAGAACTAGCCAGAATAAAAGCAACTACCGAACAAGCCAGAATAAATGCCAGTGCAACGACCGAACAATGTGAATATCAATATCGTACGGCTCAACTAAATGTCAATACAAATGCTCCCGTAATTGCTCCCCCTCTGGGATTGACTATGACTAGTGTCATTCCACCTTTCACTGAGGATAATGTGCAGGATTTCTTTGTTTTGTTTGAGGAAGTTGCTGGAGGTATGAAGTGGACAAGAGATCAATGGCCTTTTATGTTACAAACTGTTTTGACAGGGCAGGCTCGAGCCACGTATTGTCAGAAGTAGCAGAAGTTAGGCAGGATTATGATAATCTCAAAGAAGCTATCTTAAAAACCTATCAATTGCAGCCTGAGGCTTACAGGCAATCTTTCCGTAAAAACCAGAAGAAAGTAGAAGAAACCCATAAGGTATTTGCCAGGACCATGACTAAAACTTTCAATCATTGGGTCAAGATTAAGAAAGTCACAAGCTACAACGATCTGAAGGAGTTGGTCCTGTTAGAAAATTTCCTATGGAAAATTGATTCTTCTGTATCCTATCACTTAAAGGGGAAAAAGGTAGATTGTCTTGCTGACGCTGCTGACATGGCTGACACATACGTGCTCAACAACAAATTTCGTGGAAAGAAGCCCTACGATAATTCTAGTTCTAATTTTAAGTATCCCAATCACAAATCTGACCGACCCTGTCACAAGCCTATAACGTCTTCCCCAGCTAGCCAAAATAGAAATGTTCCCCCAACTAAAAATGCGACTCAGGGCAATGGTAACAGAGGTGGGCCCCAAACTAATAGTAATGCTCAAAGAGGGAACTTTCCCGTATCCCCTAAAGTATGTACTTTTTGTGGCATGAGAGGCCACCTAGCTTATCAGTGCTGGGCCAAGGAAAAAACAGAGAGTTCGGGGCAGACGGTTGCCGCCGTATCTCAAATTCCATGTGTGCATTTAATGCAGGGCTCCCGACAGAAGGAGTACCTAGCACCAAATGTTAACGAGCCCTGTTAACGAGCCACTAACCGGTGAGCTCGACAAGGAGTTACCAACTGTTTTCCCTGTGTGTGCTGACAAACGTTCAATGTCTCAAGTAGCAGTTCCCTCAGACAGAAATGTACCGAATGTAAGAGTTGATGAAAGGGATGATGAGAGTGTGAATGATGCTCCAACTGTGCCTGATGATGTGACTGAGGTGGATTTATCTGACACCTTTATGGCTCATCTTGACCCTAACGATGACCATGAAACCCCTCCAAATTGTCCTAGTGGCCTGGTAGAGCTACACAGAGATGATAGTGAATGCAAGGAGTTTGCTGCCAGGTCCGTGAGTGAAGAGGAATGTGAGAAGGAGGGTGGTGAATGTTTCTACCTCAAAGGAGGAGTATTGTGGCGAAGATGGAGACCGCCACACAGACCAATCGATGACGGGGCTTGGGACATCCATCAAGTAGTAGTCCCCAAACCTTGTCGTAGAGATATAATGGAAATGGCACATTGTATACCATTGGCAGGACACCTAGGTGTGAGAAAAACTCTAGACAGAATCAGAGCCCACTTTTACTGGCCAGGAATGCGTGCAGATGTAGTGGAGTGTTGTAGAGTGTGTCACACTTGCCAGATGACAGGAAAACCCAATCAGAAGGTGCCTGTACATCCTCTGGTGCCCTTGCCCGTTTTCGAGAATCCTTTTACTCGGGTGGTAGTGGACATTGTAGGCCCATTGCCTAAGACTTCCCAAGGTAACATTTATTTATTAACTATCATGGACATGGCAACTCGCTACCCAGAGGCTATACCCTTAAGGACTACCTCTGCTCCAACTGTCATCAAGGAACTGCTCAAATTCTTCACCAGAATGGGTTTCCCCCATGAGGTGCAAAGTGATCAAGGAACTAATTTTACCTCTAACATTTTCCAGCAGTCCCTGAAGGAGTTGGGTATCGAGCATGTAAAGTCTAGCACCTACCACCCAGAGAGTCAAGGGGTTCTCGAACGATATCATCAGACATTAAAGGGAATGTTACGTAAGTATTGTACAGAGACCGGAGTTGAGTGGGATAAGGGGGTACCTTTTCTTTTATTTGCTACTCGTGAGGTTCCAACTGAATCCCTGGGTTTTTCCCTTAATGAGCTAGTTTTCGGTCACCAGGTAAGAGGTCCTTTGCAACTATTGCAGGATAGCCTAGTTGGCCAGGAGGGGAACCAAAACCTCCTCAAGTATGTTTCAGATTTCAAAACCCAGCTGAGATCCTCATGTGAGTTTGCCGCTCAAAACTTGACAGTGGCTAAAAGCTCCATGAAAAAATGGTATGACAAAAAAGCCCGTGAGAGGGAGTTTAAGCCCGGTGATGAGGTTTTGGTCCTGCTCCCCCTTTTTGGCCACCCTTTATCTGCCAAGTTCAGGGGCCCATATAAGATCATTCGGAGGGTGAGCATTACCGATTATCTAGTAACTACCCCAGACAGGAGAAAGCCCACGCAAGTATTCCATATAAATATGTTGAAACCCTACCATAGGTCCCCTGTTTCCTCTCCTCCAGATTCTCCCACTGTGGCAGTGAATGTCAGGACCTGTGGGCAGCCTGGTGCGGACAAAGTCTTCAGTTCTCTTACTGACCCACAACAGACTGTTCCAGAGCCTGACGGTATCTATGCAGACTTTGCCTTGTCATGTAGCCTATCCAACTTTCAGTATAATTCAGTGGCTTTGAGGGAATTACCATCTAAACTATGTCATCTTCCCTCTGATCAAGCGAACCAACTAATCTCTGTTTTATCTCAGTCTCCCAATGTGTTCCGTGATACTCCAGGGCTCACTTATTTGGCCGTGCACGACATCGACGTAGGGGATGCAACTCCCATTAAACTATCCCCCTACCGTGTCTCGCCACAACGCAGGAGTATACTGCAGGTTGAGCTTGACTTAATTTTTTCAAACAAGCTGATCACAAGGGCCTTAAGCCAGTGGAGTAGTCCGGTCATACTTGTGCCAAAGCCAGACGGGAGCCATAGGTTTTGTAGGGTCTATAGGCAAGTCAATGCTGTCACAAAGAACGATACCTACCCACTGCCACGGATCAAAGATTGCATTTACCGGGTTGGCCTCATACAGCAGTAAGTTTAATTTAATGAGAGGATTTTGGCAATTAGCTCTCCCTTGTAGCGAGGTAAATATCATGCTTTTGTAGTGCGCTTTCAAGCCTTCAGCTGTGAGATAATGCCTTGCAGTTCGAATAACGCTCCAGCTACGTTCCGGCTATGTTCTGATGTGGTACCTGGAGACGTTGCCTACTTTGGGTGATATCCTTATTATATCCTCATTATAATCTTGCTGTTGCCAATCTGGTGGTGAATCTATTTATGTATTATGTTTAATGTTATGTACTATACTCCTTAAACTCTTTTCTAGGGGGGAGGTCTGATATACGGAGCCCTGTATGTTAATTTAAGAGTTAGAATTAGAGTTGAAGGAGTCGCACTACCCAAACGGTGAAGCAGACTAGCGAGCGAACGAGCGAGTGGGCAAACCATGTTAGGCTGCGACACTACTTCGAGAGTATTTGGTATTGGTAAAGCTGTAGGATTGAAGCTGATCCATACAAATGAGACATTCATCCAGCAGGCAGTTGTCTTTAACAGAACAGGATGCACACAGAGTGATATTGCTGCTGCTGGAGAAAAAGCTATCCTCTGTGCGTACAAGGCAAATGCCAAGATCAATGACTTGAATGAACTGCGGCATCAGACGTTCCTTCAACTGGTGAAGACAAGTAAAAAGGCAGTCCAACCTAAAAGTTTACCACCGACTTCAGCAGCCACACAGTACCACAGTCACTGTGCATATCATCAGGTCCAAGCATGGAAAGAAGTACAGCTGGATGCTGAAGAGTGGGGTTGGAAAATAGTTGACAGGCGAATGATACCAGTTCAAACTAGTCAGAATATTGCACCCAAGGAACTACTGGAGTTTGTCAGATGCCAGTGCAAGACTGGATGCAGCACCAATCACTGTGGGTGCAAAAAGGCGGGGTTACCATGCACTACTGCATGTGGAGAGTGCAGAGGTGTGTGTAAGAATGGAGGAGATGGTGAAGGGACTGACATGAGTGCAGATGAGAATGACACCCAGTAGTGAGGACAACTGGGAAAAAACTATGGTCTGAACGTCGGTCCCAATGTCTCATGGTGTGGGTGATAACTTGATCAGTCTGTTGTAAACCTGGTGCCCTACGATATTTTGAGGTCAATGATGTATCTCTGTATGTCCTGTCTCATGAGGTTGGCAGATATTTATTCAGCAAAAAGGACCAAACACATTCAAATGAAGGTAGCATCTGTGGGTGACATTAGAGGTCAATGGACGGGGTAGGCCTATTCATGGTACTAGTGATTATCAACTGAAAACATCAACTTTTTCCCTCATATTAAGGAGAAACTGTAATACCACATCAACAATTCAACAATTGATGTCGTTTGTTACAGATTTATAGTAATTATAATGTACTTTTATATGTGTGTCCTAATGTCGCCAGGGCCCTAACTGTGAAATATTTTTGAATGCAAAATAAACACTGTTCCAATACTTTGATTAATTGGGATTTTTAATATGTTGTTTAGTACACACCAAGCCCCTAAATAAAGTTGGTTTTGTTTCTTTTGCAATTAGTGGTGGGTGAAACCCTAAGTTGACTCGACTAAAATGTTGTATTATCCACACAACCGAAATTGAAATGTCAGTGAGAGAGAGAGAGAGAGAGAGAGAGAGAGAGAGAGAGAGAGAGAGAGAGAGAGAGAGGGGGGGGGGGTTCTTCAGCCTCATGCACCACACACCAACATTAGATCACCAGTTTAATCTATGTATATCTGACAAAAGGTCGTGAATTCTTGCGATTTTCTGTATGCAAATATATCCACTTAGATTGATATAAACATATATTCAGCTATGTAATGTTGAATATGTAATATGTATGTATTTACATATAGCTTATTTTATCTAAATATCAATCTAAATTCATATAATTTATACAAATAACCTTCCCACAACTCCGCCCAGACCCTTGTAACTCCCAGTCATGTGTTTACATAAAATTATATATTACTGCCAACTATTAAATAAAAAACAAGGTCTCCCCAACCCACGTGTGGCTTACATTCCAGGCCCATATATCAATATATCTTTGTTCTACCGCTCCTCTCAACTCTACGTATTTGTTTATCTCTATATATTTGTATCAGCGTCCGTATGTTTTGGAGATCATTGTTTAGTTTATATCTCATGCATTAAGTTAGACTCTTTTTGCCGTTGAAGGAAGGTAATGGAGCCCAAACCGTGAAAGAAACCTATTCTACACACAACGAATACACAATGGACCCGGCAAAGCAAGTGAAAATATACTATGGAGTGGAGTGTAAGTGTGAGAGAGAGAGAGAGAGAGAGAGAGAGAGAGAGAGAGAGAGAGAGAGAGAGAGAGAGAGAGAGAGAGCGACGTCAATTGAAGTGTTCCCCCAGACACCAGGAAGAAGAATATGAAAGACTTGTCATTGAACAGTAAGAGGGAGATACAGCGCCGCCTTGTGTGTGTGTGTGTGTCTCGCTGTCTGCCATTGTACCAACATCGTCCCTTTGATACTGGGAGGCAGCGTCACCAAGCAAACCTTTATCATTCGCGCCGTGACGCAAGATGAAACACAACGATCAACTCTTTGATCCTTCCCTCCGGTACCCTCCCTAGTGGTGACCAGGGAGTCTGGAGAGGGGGGAATGGGGTAGGAGGAGGAGGGGGTAGGTAGGAATATTAGGGTGGGGGGAAAGGAAGGGGTAGGAAGAGTATGGGGAAGGTAGGACAAGTAGTAGGGGGAAGAGAGTGGAAAGAATAGAAGGAAGAGACGAATGAGGAGTAGGAAGAGTACTAAGTGGAAGAGGATGACGTAGAGTTAGTGGAGGAACAGTAAGACGTGAAGAACATAGGTGGTGGTGGATGAGGAGAACAATGTGGAGAATAAGGATGATGAATAAAACGAACATGATCATTTTCAGCAGGAGGAGTGAACAGATAAGGTGACATAGGAAGAGGGGTGGGAACTGGACGACTCACGAGTTGGAATAGGAAAATAGCTGTGAGGTGAACGAAGAGGAGTAGGATCAAGAGAAGTAACAGCGGATGAGAAATATTGGCAAAGGAGTACAAAGGAAGTACAAAGGAAATCAAAGAAACAACAGGCCTAGTGATCCCTCTAGGCTGCTTGTCCTCCAAAACACTAAGGATATAGTGTCCAAACAGTGGTTTATAATGGGTAAGGGAAAATTGGAAAGAGAACTAGTGCCCTGGAACTAATGTCCGTGGCAGGATTTGGAAGTTAGTAGGGGACAGATGGGTTAGTAACATACACAGTTATAAGTGATTTTTCGTATATCTGGGAAAAAGAGAGAAACGTCTTAGTAATATATATATATATACTCCTTGATGAATTTGAGGGGGGAATACAAATATAGTTATTCATTTACAAACACAGTCAGTCGTGGGTTTGATGCAAGATATTTGTCTAGGCGGAGTTTAAAAGAATCAACGGTGCTGCAGTCTATAACATCTCGGGGAAGCCCATTCCACAAGTTGACAACTTGATTGAAGAAGAAATTCTTATATTCGTGTGAGAGAAAAGATTTACCAATAATTTTACAATCGTTTCCACGCGTGTAATTATGAAGTCGATAGTGAAGTACTTACTACAGTTCATATTGTCAATGCCTTTGATGATTTAGAACTCTTGAATTAAGTCGCCTCTTAATCTGCGCTGAGTTAATGGAAATAGATTTCATTCTCTAAGACGTTCCTCGTATGGTTTGTTCTTCAGGCTAGGTATAATTTTGGTAACTCTAGGTTGAACTCGTTCTATTTGGCTATTATTTTTTTGGTAATAAGGGCACCAGAATTGAACGCAGTATTCCAGAAAAGGGTGGACTAAGGAATTGTAAAGAGTTAGGATAACTTCTTTGGATTTATGCTCAAATGACCTGCCTATATAGCCAATTATTTTGTTTACCTTCTTAACAACTTCTGAATATTGTTGACTCAGTTTTAGGTTACTCGATGTTGTTACTCCCAAATCATCGGTTTCTCTGTTTACACTCTTAAGCTGAGTGCCATTCATCGAATAGTTAGCTTTCTCATTTTGGTATCCGATATGTAGTACTTTACATTTATCCGCATTGAAACTCATTTGCCAAATTTGGGCCCAGCATGAAAACTTATCTAGATTGTGTTGCATATCGTCAACTTGTTCTTTAGAGAGTACGCTATTTGCAATTATTGTATCGTCAGCAAACTTTGAGATTGTACAGGTGAGACCCTCATCTATGTCGTTGATGTAAATTAGAAAGATAATTTATCCTAGTACCGATCCCTGGGGTACTTACAGTACATTGGTCCATTTAGATGCCTTACCATTTATGACTGCTCTTTCCTCTCTGTTGCCGAGTCAATTTTCTATCCATTTCAACACACCTTCTTGTATTCCATGTGCTTTTAGTTTTAGCACTAAACGTTTGTGGGGAACTTTGTCAAAGGTATTTTGAAAATAAAGGTATATAATATCTGCAGCTTTACTCTCATCATGAGATGTCTCTGCATATGGCAACGATTCATTTGTGGTCACTCTTCTCAGGGATTAGGACGTCTGACAATAGATAGATAGATAGTGTGCATACATCTCGCTGTGTGTGCATGTTATTGTGTGCTTGCATGTGTTAGCGTGTGTATGTGTGTGGGTGGGTTTATGTGTGTGTGTATGTATGTAGTTCCTTATTAGGCAGTGTTTTCCTTCCATGTGCCAACTAACGAGATTCACTAAATTCGAGGCTAAACCTCTCTTGATTACGTTGTCCATCGCTCATAAGTTTATGATATTTGTCTTTGAAAAATTAAACTATATTACCTTTCAAAATACACCCATGAGGCACCTCATCATTTCCACACACTAAGTTACCCCAAGCTCCTCCTAGAACCGTCACTATAAAGTTAGTTAAAGCCTCCCAATTATCTCTGCTCCAGTATGTTCTGGATTGTTCACTTAGGTTCAGATCGTAGATGTCTATTATAATTATTTCTAGTAGGACACATTATACATCATTCCATGTCTGGTGTTTTCTCCTCTGCCTCCTATATGTTTGCTGTCTTGCAGTACAGTACTTATTATCCTGCTTTAATAATGTCAGCTTTAGTTCTAAGGAAAACCTACTCTACATGAACAGACTTATTTTGAAGGCATATTAACTTTTGTTTAGGGTAATTTGATATATATATAATCAGGAGAGAATTTCAGTTTACGTTAGGAAGGTGGGACACAACATTTGACTGTGTTATTATATTTCTGTATCCTAAAACATATATGAGTTAAAGTTATCAAGTTATATGGATTAACTATAACAATGATGTGACCATGGAACATATAATGGAGTATCAAGTTATTAAGATTAAACATTTCTGGGAGTTAATTCATTTTTTTTTTTTTTTTATTAATGTAATGTTATCATCAACTAGGCGTTAAGAACACATGCAATTAACCACTAATAATTCAGATTTGTGATACTATTGAGGATGAACCAGTAATATACCACGCGAAAAGGATTGAAACTTATATGGGTACATCAAGATGCATACTATATATTAATAGATACGGGTACTTTGATAGATGAATACGTAGTAGATATAAGCAAAATAAATAAATGTATTGATCATTATTTATCTTTCGAGATGACATGAAATCTATTACTGTCACATGTTTGCTGATGTAGTTTGTCTAATAAATGCTCCTGGCTAATAACTACTAATCCCAGTAATTAAATGGACGGGTTTTATTTATGTAGAAGAGTATGCATGGAAATTGTTATTAGTTATGGCAATATATATCCCCTGAATGAAGGCACTTAAATTTTATATTAATGCAAGCATATTTCTGTAAATTTCGTTTAATTATCATTGAACTAGGGCTATTATATTGATTTTATTTTATTTAGAACGTTTATGTTAGCAAGATTATCTTACACCAAGTGATTCCTATTAGTGTTTTTGTCCAATAATGTTTAAAAGTATTATGCAGTAATATAGACACATACATTAGTTAATATACAGTATACCTAAGCTACTTTACAATGGAAAAAAAACTGGCCCAAGATTTGTCAGTATTATTTCCTTATTCCCTAATTGGTGAAAATGGAACACAAACTTTCGGAAATAAATGGTTACAGGTAGATCAATAAATGCAAAAAAAATCCCTTTAGAGTACGCAACCACACAGTAATCCTAACCAATATGATTATGAATACAGGCAAAGGAGTGTAATATATACTGTATATAATTAAAGTTTCCGTAGTTATAGTCATCATACATTAGCCAACATCATCCTTGTATGGATAACAAATGGGTAACTACAACTGCGACGATGCCACATCTTGACAAGAGGTAACACAGGGGGTATAAGAATACCATGAGGCAATTGTACATTGGGGAGACTAGTTGGTGACACTAATAATGCATTCTGTCTCTCCCTTTCTCATTAACATCGCATCAAATCCGAGTATAAGTCAGCTGTCATTCTAGTCCCGAGCGTAATTATCAGTGGAGAGGGTAGAGGGGTATAAATTAGCATTCGACTGTCTCTGTCATTAGAGAAGAAACTACAGAGCGGTTATTACAATATTTTACCTGTTGGCCCTATATTGGCGCTGACCTTCATAATCGAACAGCTATTCCTTTCTTATCAAATGCCACAGAGATAATGTGCTAAGGCAATATCGGATAATTGTATACAATTTCGAAAACAAAAGAATAGCTACACACTTTTATATAACAATATCATATTTGTGTGTGTGTGTGTGTGTGTGTGTGCGTAAATCTAGGAGTGTGTAGGTGCGTTATAAGGTATGTGGTTGTATATAATTGTGCCTGTGTGTGTGTGAGTGTGCCTACTCTATTCGCCTGGGTGTGTGTATGTCCCAGTTCATTATACTAAGCAAGTAGAGGGCCGGGTTAATGAATGTGATTGCAGAGAGCACTACACTGGACCCTGTAATATATGAAGGACCAGGCTGTACTTTATTACTACAGCTGACGACAGACCAAGCAACACCTACTACACACACACACATATATATATATATATATATATATATATACAGTATATATATATATATATATATATATATTGTTACGTATCTTGATCCTCAAGTGGTTAACTTGATGAATCTAGATAGCACAGAGATATATATTACGGCACCAGTCAGCTGAAGGCAAAACAAAAGTAAAATCTAATACAATTATTTCCTGTTGTTGCTTCCTTTCCTTTTGGATCTTAGGACTTGGTATCCTTTATTGACTGATACTCTTTAATTATGGACAAATACTGAAACTAATTAAAGTCATGTAGTATTTATAAAGAATTATTATTTAACCGAAGCTTAGTAGGCTATGGTTATGAACCGAATAATTTATATCTAAAGAAGGACTATTAATTCTATAAAAGTCTTGAAAGATAAATATTAAAGTAAGAATATTTCTGTCTCTTACCCTTTTTTAAATGAATAGATAGTTTTCTTATATCATGTCCTTTTATTTTTATTTAATGTAGTTATTATTCTTGGTTCTTGTTTTACGTTAATAGTATTATATTATTATTATCAGGATTAATATCAAAGTCACATAAAAAGTTCGATATATATTTAATAATTAGATAAATGTATTTCTTAACCACGTAACATTGAGGTTTGATTATGAGTAAATTAAGTTACAGGATCGCTTCATAGATTCGATTCAGGTCTCACTCAAATAATATGAAAAGCAAAAATAATATTTTGAAGCTAAAAGAATGTTCTTCAGCTTAGGAAATCACTAGAAGTAACATTAAAACAGCCATGTTAATCTAAGGCGATATTACTAATATGAGACAATAGTATCACGTTCTTGTTCTTACCAGCAATGTAAGCTTAATTAAAAGAAAATTAAAGAACTCGCAAGTATTAATATAAAACAATAGTATTACTTTTATCATAACCCAATTACTTGAAGAGTTGCTTTAGTCCACAAGTCAGTCAATTAAAATAGTTAAGTACATAATAGTAGCGTTAACGTTAATTCCCAATCACATATCTCACTAACCAACATAACGTAAGTGTTTACACCAAACACACTTAACACACACTTATATAATCTGACTGACAGTCACAATCCCATTATAATACTTCACCCCGTCTTCCTCCAGCTGCAAGTTCACCTTCCCAACTCCAAATGAGACTGATTTGAATGCCCACTACTCGGGTCTTATATACTAAGCAATGATGGTGTAGGAACGAATCTGGAGGCGGGGGATGGTGCGCGCCCCAATCACAGCTCCTCTAGTTGCGTAAGAGGTGCGTGGTCCAATGGCGTCGATTGGCGTCGATCATCGTCATAGCGTCGAAGAAGTTTGCAGGGTCCCCTATGACGCACGCAGGTGTGAAGGCTTGTTTGCTGGTATGCAGACGAGCTGGTTTCCCACTCGCTGGTTCGCTCGCTGGTCTGCTTCGCCGCCTGGGTGATTCGGCACTCCTTCAACTCTGAATTCTAACTCTTAAATAAGCATACAGGGCTCCGTATGTCAGAATATATATATATATATATATATATATATATATATATTGAGTATAATATCACAAATACACTTGAGCCACTAAACGTTTTAATCTCTCAGTGGGGTTCGAACCGTCGACCGTCAGGATGATAGCCGACGCTTTAACTGCCGTGGTGGAGTTGTTTAAAGCGTCGGCTATCGTCCTGACGGTCGACGGTTCGAACCACACTGAGAGATTAAAATATATATATATATATATTGTTACGACCGGCACAACGAAATAAACAAGGGCATTTAATATTGGACTACAAGATAGGCTAGATCTGCAACAACGGTACAGTACGCTAATTCCAAACCCTCGAACTATTAAGCCGGTGAACAAAACACATAAACCGTACAGAGTTAATCTACTGGATAACAGGGTATCAATTAACTGGGTTAAGTGTACTTCTACAAAGGCTTTCCGGTGACGGCAACGCCTACTCACAACAAGAGTAATTACGTTAATAAAAAGCTCTCAAGTAATAACAATGCTTAAATAAACTATGACAAGATTTAATAAAAGGTTATATGCTTACGTTATCTTTAGTGTGAGTCTGGACTCAACACTAAAACTCTTCAATGCTCTATGAAAAACACTTGAAGTCTAGTCCTACAGCAAACAGATATGGAATCTTCTGAAAACGTCTGATGCTCTAAGATGCTCGTCAAATATAGAACAGGAGTAATGCAGGGGCAGGGCACCAAAACGTGTATCTTAAATACACCAAAAGGTAGGATACATATATATATGGAAACAAGAGAGTGCAACAGCTCTGTGACAGCAGTAACAACAGCAACTCAAAAACAGTACTTCCTTAGCCAAAGTAACAGCCATACTGGGTTGTGCACTATGCATCAACCTAGGCTAAAACAATACGTGAATAATCGCTAAAGCATACACAGTTAAAGTTAATAAACAAAATGCTGTCTTTCTTACTAATAAAGTCTAGCAGCAGCATAAAGGTACAGGGAGCCTAGGCAGAGCTCAAGCATGCTTGCAGCCTACTGTCTCCCCTGAACAGATTTCCCTTATCTTAAGTTAATTGACTAGGAGGCTCTCTTGGTAAGTCCAGATCTCAAGTATCTGGTCTTACCCTAGCGCTCCTCAAAGGTCAACAAAATTAGTTAGCAAGTATGCAAGCAAGAGTAGGCAAAAGCCCTTCGCTTGTATACTGCTAAGCTCGCAAAGGAAAATATGCACAAGGGTGTAATACAGGCTACCTATCTCCGTCGAAGTCGTACAGGCTCTGACTTGCCATATACATAACACAGACAACGACCAAAGATACCCTCCACTGTCTAGCATTAAATAGTAATAAAGAACAATCAAATAATTAGAAGCACCCAACAATATGACTCCATGTGACAATGATTCTAATAACCTCTAAAGCTAGTGCAAAACATATATGTGAGAACAGGCGCTGGTAATACGACTGGCTGACTATTGAAGTTGTATGCGAGAACCAGAAGGGATGGGTAATTGAGTAAAGATAAGAAGTATTGGAAAAAAGGAGTTCAGAGAGAGGCAAAGCAGTAAAGGGGGTTAGATATGAGACAGAATGTGAGGGACTTGTAGGACCGAGCGCACCATGCCATTTTCTGAGGAGAGGGAAGGAGAGAAGTACTGAGTCTGGCCACCAGATGGCTCTGCGACCAATCACAGGCCGGTACGTCACACGACAAGCAAACGTCATATGTCACGCCAGGCCCGCCGTCCAATAGCGAGCGGGTGGGCCCACCGAGCGAGGAATGCACACATACATACGCACACACACTGCCTCTTCGCTCTCCCCTCCGACTCTCTCTCTCACGCGCTGCATGTTATAATCACTACTATGGATATAAAATACTTCTAAGTGTCACAGACAAGAATAAAGGCAAACACTGATCTGTCTGTGACAACACGAATACTAAGAAAGAAAGAATATCGGTCTATGATTTTTATAGCCCATATCACTGCCGTGGCGAGTGCTAGCGAGTCACGAGTACATTCTGGCAAGCTGGCCAGCGTAACACCCCGCCCAAGATGTGGGACGTTTTAACCTCAGGTAAACGCCACATCTGACCAGACAGAATGCCCACAAACCCCGCATCACCCAGCTACTCCCCAAGTTGTGAAAAACAAGGCACAATCACAAACGTAAAAACACTTCATTATATAACAAAAACAAAAATCTACAAAACACTTCCCCAAAATAATAGTATCACTTAACAATGTTACGCTCAACGAGCAAGCTTCACCAAGCCTAGCCTACTAAGAACAAAAACTCAGAATGTCTTAGATTCTTGCTGTAACATACTGCACTTATATACTATCAAAAGAAAGAGTTTTTATGTGAGGTTTTTGTATTATTTTAATAGTGTTTTTGGCGGCTTTGCACTACAGGGGCAACCCTAATCTTTCTCCACTCAAACCAACACTGACTGAACGGCGAGGGTTCTCCTTAAAACATACCCTCCCGTGACAAACAATCAGCCAGAACATAATCAGTGCCCTTAACATGCCACACATCCAACTTGTGTTCCGGCAGCAAAACAACACCTGACACTGATAAACTGCCCAGTCCATTACAAGACTGGCACATCTCTTCGCTCTCGCCGGCAACAGGACCTGCCAATCACCTTTCACTATTTCCACCTTAGTGATAAACGAGGCAGCCCCGATGCGGCCTATGGGGTCGTCAACTCTGGGTAATGTATAGGCGTCTGTCAGGGATGATGCACCAACACTCTTGCAATCAACACAAACACGGATCTTGCCACTCAACTCAGGTTGCAAAGTCACTGGCAACGACCAGTCACGATATCCCTTATCCCTCAGACCCTTTTCCAACATGTAGTCCAGCTCTGCTTTCACGACAGGCTGTTGAGCAGGATTTATACGGTAGGGAGCCAATTTGAGCTTTGCACTGTCTCCAGCCTCTATGTCGGGTGCCCCCCCGGACATCAGGCCTGGAGAATCAACAAACATGCAGACGTACTGCCACAGCCTAGTAAACAACTTCTCTTGGCGCTTAGGAACAAGAGGTTGCAACTTATCTCGAAGAACAACATGCTCATTGCCTTCCCACAACCCAGCCGGGACCGCAGTCTCTAAACTATAGTCACCCTCCTTCTCCATCTCTATCCCTAAAGCAGCCAGGTCATGAGAGGGACAATCTGTACCACCAGTGCAGTCACTCCCACAGTTCATAAGTGCTAAGGTTTCCCCGCCGAGACCGTACATGCGCACCCCCGCATTCCTTGCGGGTACACCTGCCTGCGCAGCATCAGCATCTTCAGCGCCACGGCCAGATACAGTCAGTCTATGGTAGGGCTGTTGCATTTTAATAGGGCAGCAGTGGGAGGCTATGCGACGGTCGGGCGTATCTATTCCATAGTTAACCTCACCAATCTGCTTAATGTCCTGATACTGACCACCATCCTTAGCAGCCATGGGTCGACCCTGAACTGACAACCATGCCAAAGCCTTGTCGCCCACCTTGAACAACCTAGACAACGAGGCTAACATTTTACTCACATCCAAGTGACCTGCCAGCAGAACATCGTGCACCGCATGAGTTGTGAGGCCTGGGTGCTCGGCAAAAACAGTGGGGTATAAACCGAACAGGTGCTGGATCGCTGCACGCTGTTGCTCAGGCAGGTGCTCAAGCGCTTCCACAGCCACCTGACTCGTGTTCCCCGCCCACTGATCCGCCGAGACATGACAATCCCAACTTTCCTCCACCTGTGCCTCACTGCCCCCCTCTCCTTCTCCACCTTGGCCACTGCAGACCAACACAGGGACAGTAGGCTGCTCAGGTGGGCGCCTCACAAACTCTTTCAACAGGTTCACATGACATGCTTCCCCGTCCTCATCGAGTTCTGTAGCCCCGTTCCTACAACTCTCAAGACTAGGATCTTCTAGTTGCATCCGTCGTATATCAGAGGGTGCCAACCTGTCCAAGTGCTCCTGGACCAACTTGTGGCCACCCCCGATACTGGGTTGCTCAAGCCTAGTCTGTTTCACCTGGGAACGTTTCTGTCGCGGAGTGCTATCACGCCCTACCATGTCACTAGGGGGGACAGGTTCTGGGGCCACTCCGGACCTCAAAAGTGGTGCAAGTACCGAGTCACCAAGGAATGTCGCTGGGTCCAAACTCTTAAACCGACCACCAGCCTTGACTTTCTCCTTCCGACCCTTCCTCCGCTGGTCTGAAACCTGGGTACTATGCTGTGACACCTGAGCGGACTGAGATCTGGTGACAGCACACGCCATCTGCTGCGTCTGGCACCTCTCGAGCCACTCTTGCCCCTCCCTACTCGTGTCGGCCGCCCTCTCGGCAACGACTAAGAGTGGAACCTCGGAAGTAGGCACCGCAAAGTCGTTACCGAGAAGGAGGTCGACCCCCTCAACTGGCAATTTCTCTACAATCCCCACATCTAACTCCCGTGTCACACCATCCACCACAAGCTCCACTCTCACCAGCGGGTAAGACCGCACAGCATTGATGCCTTGAACCACTACAACCCGAGCTGCGTTAATAGGCTTACCAGTGAAGTTCTTAAGTAACGTCTGGGAGGCACTCGTATCACGCAACAACTCAAGCCTATGTTCCACACCAGCCCACCTCACAGTGCCATGTCCCCTATGACCACAAAAAGCATCTCGGATGGGTAGCGAGCCCTCCTTATGCTTCTTCACCGACGGTGACTCCGCAACCGACTATTTACCCCGGGCAAACGCGGAAGACCTCAGAGACACCCCGATGTTGCTCACTAGAGACACCACCGCTGTAGACTGTGTGCTCGGACAAGAGCGCGCAATATGCCCCTTCTTATGGCACTTAAAACACTCCACCTCACTCCTTGACTTCCCCTGGGTTGGGGAAGTGCCCTGGCCTTTCTTTAACGAGAAGGATTTCGACTTGGGTTCAAAATTGGCAACAGTGCTTTTAGTAGGATAATTTGTTGTATCATTAGTACGGGGGGGTTGGGTGGTACGCCCCTTGTTACCTGCCTCACCTCTCTGGGTAGACCCTCACCCACGAATTAACGACAACCTGAGGTCAGCCAACTCAGCCGCCTCCTGCAGAGTTTTAGGTTGCTTTTCTTTCAGGTTAAGAGTCAAGTCCCCACTAGTGCATTTAAAGAATTGTTCTAGCAACACTAATTGCTTCACCGCATCAAAAGTAGTTGCTTTCTCCGACCTCAACCAATTCTCAAACGCATCTGATAGTTCTCTAGCATGTTCCTGGAAAGTACTCTCCTTTTGCTTAGGAACAGCCCTAAACTTCAGCCTATAGGTCTCTGGCTGCAACTCATACGCCCTCAGGACAGCCTCTTTCAACACCTCATAATTCACACAGGAATCTAGGGGCAAAGCATCGTACGCCTTGAGTGCTTTCCCCGTCAATCATGAAGAAACAAGGGCTGCCCACTTCTCCTCGGGCCATTGGTGCTCCGGCACTTTTTCTCAAAACGGAGAAAGAATTCTGTAACTCCTGACTCATCAAACAGTGGAACCAACTTTAGTAGCTGCGACAGAGGCTGGTCATGGGGTCGACCTCCCTGGACGAAACGGTTCCCCGTCACCTCTATACGAGTTTTCTCTAGATCAACATCGCCACAATACCTTGCAGACTCATACTTGAGCTCAGCCTCTCGCTGCTTGAGCTCAGCCTGTCGCTCCTGCCGCTTAAGTTTGGCGAGCTCGAGCTGAAACAACATCTCGGGAGACAAACCCTGAGGAGGGGGTGCTACTACCGGGGACCCACCCAGTGAGTCACCTAGAGGCTTACCCAACCGCCAGCGGACATCGGCCTGCGGGAACGTACTCGGCTCCGGAACCCGAGGGGGCGCCATGATAGGAGTTGAGTGGAATGGGGGCTGGGACGAAGGTGCCCCAGCTCCCGCTCCACCCGAAGCCTCACACACCCCACCCAGCACACAGGCAACCAGCTCACTTCTTGACCAACCGCTAGTGCAAGAAAACCCTAAGACCGTGGCTATACACTGCAGTCCGTACCGGTCCAGCCCCGACACCCGGTCTGCCGACACAGGCTCCTCCAAAAACCTCCGAGCATCCTCCTCACCGTTCACCACCCGAATGCCGTCAACCAACTCCACCTTCTTCACGTTCTCGCCTGTCTCTCGCACTGTGCCCTCACTATGCTCAAACCCGTCCAGTGACGACATGATGGAGTAAACAAAAAATTCCCAAGTCAAGACAAAAGTAGCCAAACTCTCGCGTAGCTTTATTCACAAAAAATATTCGAAGATGTTTTTAAGTGCAATACTAGGTCACCAATAAACTCCAACAAGTTCCATATATCCTCAAAAACAATGTCCACTGCCAATACTGCGAGAAA
The DNA here is from genome assembly GCA_032716605.1 of Paralithodes platypus. NCBI lineage: Eukaryota > Metazoa > Arthropoda > Malacostraca > Decapoda > Lithodidae > Paralithodes > Paralithodes platypus. The sequence goes on from CM064529.1 coordinate 35,895,150, forward strand.
TAAAATTGAACCCAAAAATGGCGAATAAGATTTCTCCCAAAAAAATCCTGCAAAACTCAGTTCACTATATCCTGGACTAAGGTCGCCATTTGTTACGACCGGCACAACGAAATAAACAAGGGCACTTAATATTGGACTACAAGATAGGCTAGATCTGCAACAACGGTACGCTAATTCCAAACCCTCGAACTATTAAGCCGGTGAACAAAACACTTAAACCCTCCAGAGTTAATCTACTGGATAACGGGATATCAATTAACTGGGTTAAGTGTACTTCTACAAAGGCTTTCCAGTGACGGCCAAGCCTACTCACAACAAGAGTAATTATGTTAATAAAAAGCTCTCCAGTAAATACACCAATTTCTTCAAGCAGAATCCCCTACTCTCCTTTTTTTGACAGAGACTCAAGTAATATCCACATCTGACACGTCTAGATTTAATTTTCCAGGTTATCAACTGCTCCAAAATTTCAGACCTAAAGGAGGTGTATGTTGCTTCGCAAAATCTGAAATTGCCCTGGAGGAGGTTACTAGTTTCAATTGTCCCTATTTTGATTATTCTATATACAAATTAATTTCTGCTGGTAAATTTAAATACATATGTTGCATCTACCGTTCCCCAAATACTCCTCCAGAGCAAAGTCTTTTTGATTCTCTGTCCTCACAACTCAGTGTCCTCAACTTAAATGCTTCTTCTGAAATCACTGTGTTGGGTGATTGTAATGTCCATAATGTTGAATGGCTCACTCATTCAGCCAGGACTGATGATGCTGGTCTTGAATGTGAGCTATTTGCAGACTCATTTAATCTCACTCAACTAGTCAACCAACCCACCCGTGTACCAGATAATCCTAATCATAATTCCCACCTACTGGACTTATTTTTAACAACTAATTCAGAAAATTATGATGTTACAGTGAGCTCCCCGCTTGGATCTTCTGATCACTGTCTGATACAGGCCACGTGTCTATCACCTACCACACCTTCCCACTCTGAACCTGTTTTGGTGACTAAATGGCATTACGATAGGGCAGACTGGGAGGGTCTTCAAGGTTTCTTTATTGATATTTCCTGGACCTCTTTTTTTTCTAATGATGCACACTCCACCTTGAGCCACATACAAGATTTTGTAAAAATTGGAATGGAAACTTTTATTCCTCATCAAAAGTACAGTAAAAGATCTAATTCACCTAAATGGTTTGACCAAAATTGTGCTAGAGTAACTGAACAAAAAGCAATAGCCTACAATGCATACACAAGATCAAAAACTCATGAAGCCTTTAATTACTTTAGAAACATCAGAAATCATGCCAAAACTGTATTAAACCTAACTAAATCAAACTTTCTCCACAAGCAGGCAAATAAACTTCTAAATAATCCAAATGATAACAAAATATTTTGGTCTACTCTTAACTCATTTAAATCCAACTTCACTACTGCTTCATCCATTCCACCATTAAAATCTCCGACTGGCAATCTTGTAAGTGACCCACGAGGTAAAGCTAACCTTCTTGCGGATATTTTCTCCACCAACTCAACCTTAGATGAAATAAATCAAGATGTCCCTGTACTTAATTTTAATTCGCCTGAAATTCCCTCACTTAAGATCCACACCAGACATGTCAAAACTATTTTGCAGAATCTCTCAGTAGATAAGGCTCCTGGTCCAGATGAAATTCCTCCAATAGTACTTAAGAATTGCTCCTTGGTGCTCGCTCCTGTATTGGCACATTTTTTCCGTCTGTGTACTCATACCTCATGCTTCCCAGTACCCTGGAAAGAAGCAAACATCCATCCAGTTCCTAAAAAAGGTGCCTCTTCAGATCCATCAAACTACAGACCAATAGCTATAACTTCCACTCTTGGTAAAGTCTTTGAAATTATATTAAATAATCACATAATTAAGCATCTTGAGAATAATAAATTAATCAGTGATAGGCAATATGGTTTTAGACGATGTCGATCAACTGCAGACATGCTTTGCCTTCTTATGCATCAAATCAACCAAGCTACAGACCAACATGGTGAAACACATACAATAGCACTGGATATATCAAAGGCATTTGATAGAGTCTGGCATCAATCCTTATTGTCGAAGATGTCACACTACGGCCTTGCATCATTAGTTCCACTAATTTCTTCTTATCTTCATAACAGAAAAATATGTGTAATGGTAGATGGCCTTTATTCTCAATTTCACTCAATAAATGCTGGTGTTCCCCAGGGATCAGTTTTGGCCCCAATTCTGTTCCTCATTCATATCAATGATCTCCTATCTACCACTCATAATCCAATACATTCCTACGCAGATGACTGAACACTCCACAGTTCCTTCACATTTACCAATTCTTTCACCCAACCCGATCTTATAAATTCAAAAATAAACACTGCAATTTCTCTGAACCAGGACCTTTCTAGAATTAATGGATGGGGACAAAAGAATCTAGTTTCCTTTAATGCACAGAAAACCAAGTACATTCAATTTTCTAACCGACAGAATCTCACTGACTCCCATATATTTTTTAATGATATATAAATTAATGATTTTAATAAATATTCCCACTTCCCCTAGTATTGACATTCTCGGTGTAACATTAACTACTAACTTGAGCTGGACACATTATGTTAGAAGCATTGCTAAGAATGCCTCTAAAAAACTGGGACTCCTGTACAGAGTTCGAGAATTCTTCACTGACGAGCAGTTGGCCGTGATATATAAAAGTCATGTGCGTTCTCAGATGGATTACTGTTCACCTCTGTGGGGTGGAAGTGGAGTGGTTGCATTGAGGCAGTTGGACAAAATTCAAAATAAAGCTATTAGATTAATCAATAACCATGCAATCACACAGGACCTTCCTACATTATCCATACGAAGAAACGTTGCATCCCTTGCATTATTCTACAGATATTTTCACAGCAATTGTTCCGAGGAACTTGCTTCAATTGTGCCTCCTCTCCACATCTTTCCCCGTAGAACTAGGGTAGCTGAGAGCGCCCATGAATTTACACTTTCTCCTCCACAATGCAGACTTCTGCTTATCGGAATTCATTTATCCCCAGAGCTACTACTCTTTGGAATTCACTTCCCTCGAATTGCTTTCCACAAACTTACAATCTACAAATGTTTAAATCCAGTTGTTACAAACATTTTATGAATGGAGGATGCCTTTAGGCACATGGACCTTTTTGTTTTATCTGTGTTTTTCCTTCCTCCGTTCATTGTCTCCTAAAAACAAAAAAACAAAAAAAACAATGCTTAAATAAACTATGACAAGATTTAATTAAAGGTTATAGGCTTACGTTATCTTTAGTGTGAGTTTGGACTAAACACTAAAACTCTTCAATGCTCTATGAAAAACACTTGAAGTCTAGTCCTACAGCAAACAGATATGGAATCTTCTGAAAACGTCTGATGCTCTAAGATGCTCGTCGAATATAGAACAGGAGTAATGCAGGGGCAGGGCACCAAAGCGTGTATCTTAAATACACCAAAAGGTAGGATACATATATATGGAAACAAGAGAGTGCAACAACTCTGTGACAGCACTAACAACAGCAACTCAAAAACAGTACTTCCTTAGCCAAAGTAACAGCCGTACTGGGTTGTGCCTTATGCATCAACCTTGGCTAAAACAATACGTGAATAATCGCTAAAGCATACGCAGTTAAAGTTAATAAACAGTCTGTCGTTCTTATAAAGTCTAGCAGCAGCATAAAGGTACAGGGAGCCTAGGCAGAGCTGGATGGTGTCCGCATCTCAGCCTGGCCAGGTGGACTCTGTCCTCGCGAGGAAGGGAGGATTCGGAAGGATGGATTTCGGGAGGTCGTGCATGCAGCTGTGTGTTGTCTGTGAGTGAGTGGATGGATCGGTGAGAGATATGAGTATGGATGTGCTTCTGGCCGTACTGGGTTGTGCCTTATGCATCAACCTTGGCTAAAACAATACGTGAATAATCGCTAAAGCATACGCAGTTAAAGTTAATAAACAAAATGCTGTCGTTCTTACTAATAAAGTCTAGCAGCAGCATAAAGGTACAGGGAGCCTAGGCAGAGCTCAAGCATGCTCGCAGCCTACTGTCTCCCCTGAACAGATTTCCCTTATCTTATTTAAGTGACTAGGAGGCTCTCTTGGTAAGTCCAGATCTCAAGTATCTGGTCTTACCCTGGCGCTCCTCAAAGGTCAACAAAATGAGTTAGCAAGTATGCAAGAAAGAGTAGGCAAAAGCCCTTCGCTTGTATACTGCTAAGCTCGCAAAGGAAAATATGCACAAGGGTGTAATACAGGCTACCTAGCTCCATCGATGTCGTACAGGCTTTGACTTGGCATATACATAACACAGGCAACGACCAAAGATACCCTCCACTGTCTAGCATTAAATAGTAATAAGGAGCAACCAAAATTAGAAGCACCCAACAATATGACTCCATTCGACTATGACTCTAATAACCTCTAAAGCTAGTGCAAAACATATATGTGAGAACAGGCGCTGGTAATACGACTGGCCGACTATGGAAGTCGTATGCGAGAACCAGAAGGGATGGGTAATTGAATATAGATAAGAAGTATTGGAAAAAAGGAGTTCAGAGAGAGGCAAAGCAGTAAAGGGTGTTAGATATGAGACAGAATGTGAGGGACTTGTAGGACCGAGCGCACCATGCCATGTCCTAAGGAGAGGGAAGAAGAGAAGTACTGAGTCTGGCCACCAGATGGCTCTGCGACCAATCACAGGCCGCTACGTCACACGACAAGCAGATGTCATATGACACGCCAGGCCCGCCGTCCAATAGCGAGCGGGTGGGCCCACCGAGCGAGGAATGCACACGTACATACGTACACACACTGCCTCTTCGCTCTCCCCTCCGACTCTCTCTCTCTCTCTCACGCGCTGCATGTTATAATCACTACTATGGATATAAAATACTTCTAAGTGTCACAAGACAAGAATAAAGGCAAACACTGATCTGTCTGTGACAACACGAATACTAAGAAAGAAAGAATATCGATCCACGATTATTATAGCCCATTTCATTGCCGTGGTGAGTGCTAGCGAGTCACGAGTACATTCTGGCAAGCTGGCCAGCGTAACAATATATATATATATATATATATATATATATATATATATATATATATATATATATATATATATATATATATATATATATATATATATATATATATATATATATATATATGTGTGTCTGTGTGTGTGTGTGTAATTTACTGTATACATATTGAAATGACAGGGTTGGATAACCTAATGCCAAAGGAAAACCCATAACCATTCCCATCAACAGCAGGAGCAACAACAACAACAACAACTATAGAATTGCGTCCATAACCAGCCCGAAGAGAGACCAGAAGCAGCCCTCCCGGGACAGCAATTACAAGGTACCACAGTCTCCCAGCACCACACTAGGAGAGGCGCGTGACTTACCCTACATATAACATACGTGGGGTAGGAAATCCACCACAGTTTGCTAGTCTATACCCCCGGGCGCCAGGTGAACAATGGCCATCCGCACCTGGGACAGACCTGGACTATACGGAGGAGGACTTTATGTTAATTAGACACCGACCTCCTTCATTCCTCTTCAACCACCTGGGCGTTTAATACACCACTATCACAGCTAGACAAGGCTGTGATTGGAATTCCACAAGACAAGAAGATAAGCAAGCCATTCCATACCAGCCTCTAAATGGAGAGAGGCCTCCAACTATGTAAATTATTTATCACATGTACCATTAGCCATTAAGCTACTACCTTTTAGTATTAATAAATAAAGCATTTATTCATGTACATTGTATTTTTAAGACTTTAGACAACCAAGCAATAAATCAAAAACTATATTTTCTTTGCACCTTATGTTCCGGAAACCGCCGACTTGTCACTCTCTGTAGAGTCCAATACTACCTGGCCGAAATCAGGTTGGGGTTAGGCAAGTCGAGGCACTGTGTCCCATGGAGTTTCTGTATACGTGATCAACTCGACCGGATAGCACCATCCGAATAATGCTAGCCAAAATCCTCTAAATCATGCCCTGCAAGCAGAAACTGTGACCAGACGAGAGTGTGTGTGTGGAGGCCGTTCAGGAAGTGACCCTCGTTAGTGGTACCTGTGTGGAGGTACCCCTGGACCGTACCCCCTCGGCACCCAGACCAGATGCACCCCGCACTTGGTCGCTCCACGTGTGTCAGATCTCTATGAGGGCCACCTCTGCTATATTCCTACCCGAAATTAAGTGCTTTCTGTTTTACTTATCGTGTTATGTGATTATTGCAAGGTTGTGTAGGATATTTTATGTGTTCCATTAACGTAAATACCAGAGATCTATTATTCTCTTCTTAGTCCCTTTATTACTCGTTTTGTGAGTACAGTACAAACGCTATCCTGGGATTGATCTATATATACTTCGTAATATATATTATTCAGGTATTACTTAAAGATTATATATATATATCCATTCGGCCCGATTAGCCGCACACTACACGTACATACTGTGACCACCCCTGACAGATCTGATTTTAGGTTAATTAGGATGATAAGGGTACGCATATCGGTTATGAATGTTCACAGAGTGTATAACTTGTCGTGTCTCTAAGTAAACTCCCTTTGATTTATGTTTCCTGGTTTCACACCTAGTTTAAACATTTAACTTGAATTCATCATAATTCCAGTTTGCCCATATCGCGTTAATGTTTATATGTAGAGGGCTTTGATCTTTTCTACTAGACGAATGTTTGTTTGCTCAGTTCCCGGAAGTGCGATTATTAAATCTAACCATATACCTTAGTAAAGAATTAAAACCTCTTCCCTTATTTATAACTCATTAGTTATTTGTCCTTCAACTGATATTTATGTATCATTTATTAGGTTTATTTGAGACGTTGTGACCTCAGTATTTTGACCCTACACCCCATCACCTTTTCACCATGCGCTAACCTTGACCTTTAGGATATCCATTGTCCTTTGAGACTAGCCGCTCTGTTAGCATTTATGCGAGCTATGTATCCATCACTTGTTACTTAATTGTGATTTATCTATTACTCGTGTAAATACATTATGCATTATCCATACTTCAAGAATAATATGATTCCTTCTTGAAGCAGGTTAGAGAGTATTTTTCCCAATAGATATCACTCAACCTAATAACAATTCATGTTCTATGCCAAGTGCTCTGATCCAAAGTGAAATAAACACTTGTGAAACCCAACCGTGTATTCTGTATCAATGGTAGAGATTGAGGAGATTTATAATTGTATATCTGGAGTAAGCTGTGTTCCTGCCTAGTTTGTAGTTCTTAAAAAGCTTTCCTAGAGTGGAAAGAGGAACTAAGATACACAGGCAAATATTATTGCCCGGCATAACACTGGTGGCAGCTGTCTCAACACGGCATAACGACTCTCATTCTAGTATATCTCAATCCTTACCAGTGTACGAAATTACGAATCATCATGGTGTGATAATCGCTGGAAATTATTCCATTTAAACAGGAGGACCATGATATAGCCACTTACCTGGAAGTAGTGAAACCTGTCCTGAACTTTGTATTCCAGAACGACGACAATGCGAAAATTCACAGTGTTGTCATGAAGTTAGGCAGACATATGTCCCTCGTGTCCGGTTTTGTGCCTGATTCTCCCCAGTTAACGTGGGCCCAGTTTGAAACCGTCTCAGCAATAAGCCCATTTTTAGGTGAAGTTGTAGCCGATAGATAGGTTCACCAGGTTAAATACGCAGGGAATCTAGACCACACAATTAACCCGTTGAACCAACTGGCATTGACCGCATTTCCCACGGACACTACTGCCAAATGAAAAGAGAGTGTTTAGAGCTCTGTTGAGGATAATTCCCACCCCTGTGAGAGATAATTTTGCCATAGCAGAACCCACGGGTTATGACGTAGACATGCCAGTAATTCGGCGTATTATAATCCTGAAACAGACTCAGGAGACAGATATAATAGCCGTGATTAGCTGTTCCACTATTCAACCTCAAGCTCCGATAAGTTTTCCCTCTCACACTGCTTTTAGCCGTTCCCATGACAAAATGGAACAATGAGCTAGGATTCGACCATCAGACTGGAAGCCATGTACTTCTAAGTGCCCCCTTGTCTCACTTAAAAAATAATTTGGGGAAGTACTGAAACGTCGACCAAAAATCCCTCAGTTTTGGAGCCAGCTTCCGTTGATCAAACTCCGACACGTGGCTACCATAACCGAAGATGGGACTGCAGGAAAAGAGGGAAGCGAAGAGAGCGAAATAGTATAGGATATTGAGATAGGAGAGGAAACCACAGAATGTCAGGATAGTCAGGATTTTTAATCCGGCCCCGTCCACAGACCACCAAACTGGTGGGGACTCGTGATGGGACAGGCAAAGATAACCCTCCCGTTTACAATAAACTCACCCTAAGCGGGGTCAAACCTAGACTCTTGATAGATACAGGCACTGTGCGTTCCTGTCTTTTCTCTTCATAATACCACAAAAACAAAGTTCCTTTTGGCCCCCTGCAACCCTCCACCATAGTATTAATTGAAGCGAACGACTGTGTCATTCCAAATCATGGGGAAACTAGGCCCCTCTATGTTCCCACTCCCCTCCCTGATCATTACACACATCACTCTTTTATGATCGTTCCCTCTCAAGAAACCCGATACGATGGATATCTGGATTTCGATCTGTTGACTGACCTAGATGCAAGTATTAGTTGCGGCAACAGAAAACTAACTTTCCACCCCCTTGCTAAAAAATAAGAAAAACAAAACAGAACCGTAAGAAAGAACCGCACCTAACCTCCGAAAAACCCCTTAAACTCACGCCTATAAAGAATAGTAAAAAAGAACCTCGGATTATCGAACCCGACTTAACCTCCGAACGCCACCTTCAAATTAACCCTAACCAGGCCATCAGCACTATCAAAACCACTCAAGCTATTACCTCCAAAGCCGTAACGCTACCCGCTCACCATTAAAAATGGATCCCCATTCTACCTACGTTACCTGGTGACATCATCATTACCCCTAACCTTCAAAGTCCGTTCGATCATAGCTGTCTAACCGCCCCAGCTATTATTCCCCATAAACTCAGCTGTATCAAAATAGCAAATATCTCAGATCAACCCCTTACTTTACCGAAAGTTTTGAGAGTGCAAGAACAAGGAGAGTGTCGTGAGGGAGGCCATGGACAGAGATAGGGGTGTAATCATGCATGGAGATATAGAGGCTCATATGAATGATAATGGAGTGAGGAAAGTGAGGGATATGGAGAAAGTGAAGGAGGTCATGAAAGGTGTGGATGTGGACGGATATGGATGTGAAGGGCAGGTGGAGGAAGTCAGTAGGATAGGTAGATATAAAAAGGGAGATATGAGACCTATAAGGGTACAGTTTAAAACCAGGGCAGTGGCAGAGACGGTGACAAATTTTAGTTGGAGGCTAAACACAAATGAAGAACTGAAACATATAAGACTAAAGAAGGATTTGAGCATAGAACAAAGAAAACAAAAATAAAGGAATTACAAGAAAAGGCTGATGAAAATAATGGAAAGTTGGGTGAGGAGGATAAGAGAAATGTTTACTGGAGAGTGAGGGACGGGACATTGAAGAAGTGGTTTGTACGAATAGAAAGGAAGGGGAGATCAGGGAGGGAAGAGAATGTGATAGGAGTTGTGACTGAGGAGGAGAACAGGGTGGAGGTGTCACAGGGAGAGACAGGAGACAAAGTTGCAGACCCAGTAGTGCTAAGGGGGGAGTAGGGTACGGACAGGAGGAGCGGGATGGTGAAGTTGCTGAAGGAATGGTAGATGGATTAAGGATTATGTTTAGTAATGTGGATGTGTTTACCCAGGACAAGAAAAGAGAACTGATATGTAGGTTGCAGGATGAAGAGGAAAAACCTGATGTCATAGCCTTACAGGAAGTAAGACCAAAACATGCTAGAATTGAAAGGGGACTGTGGAGTATAGTTTGAAGGGTTTTGAGTTATATGAGAGGAATGCTATTAGAGCAGAGGTCGGAAGAGGACTGTTTATTTATGTAAGAAAAGAGCTCAAGGTTAATGAGGTAGATATGAGACAGCAGTATTGTGAGTATTTGTGTATTGAAGTAAAATGTGCAAGAGGAACAATTCTAATTGCCTCTATATATAGAACCCCAAATAATAGTAGGGAAGAGGATGATAACCTACTGAAAGCAATGGAGGTAATAGATAATAGAGAGAACAAATATAAGATTTTGATTGGAGATTTCAATTTGCCAAGGATCAACTGGGCAAATTGTACTACTCCAGTGGGACAGTGTAGCCTGGAAAACAAGTTTATAGAGAAAGTGAGAGATTGTTTTTTAACGCAACATATTACAGAGATGAAAAGATATAGAGATGGGACACAAAGGAGTGTACTTGATTTGATTTTTAGCAATGAGGAGGATATAGTGGAACATTTCAATGTGGATAGCCCTCTAGGTCGTAGTGACCATGCCTGTATAAACTTTAGTTGCAATATTAAAACAGAGAGAGATAATAGAAGCAATACAAAAATATACATGTATGATAGAGCAGATTATGAGCTGCTGAGACGGTCTTTGGACATTGACTGGGGAGAATACTTGAACGGTGAAGACGATGAAGGAATGTGGAGGAAAATTAGAGTCAAACTGGAGAATGCTGAATCCAAAAGTGTACCAGTAAGGGAATATAAGGATAAAACAAAATTGAGGAAAAGAACGAACCCAGAATTGCCAATGAAAAGAAAGCTTTGGACATTGATTAGAAGAAAGAAACGATTGTGGGAAAGACTAAAATTGTTAAAAAAGGAACAGGGGGTCTAGTATAGCAGCTAAAGAAGTGGATCTGGAACGCAGGCAAATAAACAATAAAATAAGGTGGGAGACAAGGAGGGGGTGAAGGAGAGGGAGAGAGAGATTGCTAGAAATGTGAAGGATAATCCAAAAATATTCTGGAAGTACATTCAGCAAAAGTTAACAAGAAGAGTAGGGATCCCAGAGCTGGTAGGGGGGTTTGATGATGGGAGTAGAGCGGAGACTGGAAAGGAGAAAGCAGAGGTGCTGGGGAAATACTTTGGGGGGGTACTAACAGTGGAGCCGGATGATGCAGTGCCTACTATTCCCATCAAACAGGCACCGGCACTAGAACTAATAGAGTTTTCCCATGCTAGGATAAGAAGGGCTATAGAAAAAATGAACAGAAGTAAGTCCCCGGGACCGGAAGGGATACACCCAAGAATCATAAAGGAAGGAGGTGAGATGTTGGTAGAGCCATTGAAAATGTTATTTGAGGTATCGTTTAATACAGGACAAATCCCGATGGACTGGAGAGAGGCGAGCATAACAGCTATATTTAAGAAGGGAAAGAGAAATGACCCAGGAAACTATAGACCAGTCAGTTTGACAAGTGTTGTGCGTAAACTAATGGAAACGGTAATTAGAGAAGGAATAATGGAGCATATGAAATCAAACCAACTTTTTAGTGGGAGACAGTTCGGATTCTTGCCGGGGAGGTCGACGGTACTACAGCTAATTAAGGTGGTAGATAATTGGATGCAAATTCTAGAGGATGGTGATGTAATAGACGTGGTATATTGCGATTTTATGAAGGCCTTCGATAAGGTCCCACATGAAAGGTTAATAGAGAAAGTTAGAAGCTATAATATAGGGAAGAAATGTGTGAAATGGATAGAAGCCTTCCTGAAAGATCGGAGACAGAGGGTACTGGTGAATGGAATAGGCTCGGGGTGGAGTGAAATTACAAGTGGGGTACCTCAGGGATCTGTGTTGGGACCACTGCTGTTCGTTATATTTATCAACGACTTACCTGAAGTTATAACTAATGGAAGTGAGGTATACCTGTATACCTGAGGGCATGAAGGGATGGTCTGAGCATTGGTTAATGCCTTTTCATCCAAAAAAATGCAAGTACATGCGGATTGGGAAAAGCAAGATAGACAAGGTAGGATACAGTATGTATGAAGCGATGGAGGAAGTGAATGCAGAAAAGGATATAGGAGTAGTGATAGACAATAAGTTAAATTTCTCAGGACATTTAGCGGAAAAGATAAACAAAGCCAATAGAATTGTAGGGCTGATAAGGAGGACAGTTGTGTCACTTGACGAAGAAATCTTCAGGAATCTATACAGCGCTGGTTAGGCCGCACCTGGAATATGCGAACCAGGTGTGGGCTCCATATATGGTAAAGGATATAGAAGCAGAGGAGAGCTAGCAAGCTAGTACCAACGTTGAAGACCGCGGGCTATGAGCAGAGGTTGAGGACACTGGGGCTTCCGACACTGGCATATAGGAGAAAGAGAGGGGATATGATAGAGGCTTTTAACCCTTAAAAAGCGGCCCACCACTTAAGTTTCCCCTAGAAGGGGAAACCGGGGTCACCACGACCCCGAAATATCGTGCGCGGGCTTGTTTCTTGGTGTTGTGGCGTGACGCGGCCCGGTAGCCACGAGTTTGGGTGAGGGAACGGCAGTCTACACCCACCGCTCATCGTGTGCACACCTACAAGCCCGAAGCTCCGCCCCTCGCAGCCCTACCAGCCCGTTTGGGTCATATTGACCCGACCATTCCCCTTATAAGGTAAGCATTTTCGTTCTCGATTTGTTTGGTTTCGTGCTTGTGCAAGCTATGTTGACGGATAGATTTATGGTGTATTATGCTTATATGATTGACATATATATTCCCCAGCTTCCCATAACAATTTCATAGGCATTTGACCCCAGGAACTATTTTTTTATGAATATTTTTCCTAATTCTGGATTTTCTTGCTTTTGAATAGTCCCGCCATGGCTGACCCCAAGAACCTGTCGGATGAACAAATAGCGTCCCTGCTCGACCAACTCGACACCACCGAGGATGGCGACATCGAATTCGTCGACTGTGGTTCTGATGTGACCATTGAACCCATTCTAGAGCCCATGGGAGATCTGTATGAGCCTGATTATGAGTCAGAAGACGAGGATGATGAGGCCGATAGACGGGGACCTGCCTACCCCTATGACGAAGACGACCCCCCATCCCCCGTCGTGAACCCACCCTCACCAAACGACTATGACTCTCCCTCGCACTCCCCTCGTGCTAGCACACCATCTCTAGAGGCCACAGCCCCCACAGCCCCTCCTGCAGCCCCTGCCACCCCTCCTGTAGCCCCTGCCACCCCTCCTGCCGCCCCTGCCACCCCTCCTGTAGCCCCTGCCGCCCCTCCTGTAGCCCCTGCCGCCCCTCCTGCCGCCCCTGCAATTGACCCTCTATACATGTTTCCTGTGCTAAGAGACACGGTGCTGTCCATTGACGGCCTAACAGTGTGGACCAAGAAACCGCCAGGACCACCACGAGTGTCCAAGCGGAAGAGGTCCTCACAGGCATACGTGGAGGGGCCGACACCGGGCACCTTCTTAGCAAACACTGTGCCCGATATCTTCCTGCTGTTTTTGGATGAGACCATGTTAGCCCGCATTTGTGTTCACACCAACTCCTTCATCAAGAAAGTGAGGGATAAGGTAAAGAACAAGACCAACACCTACAGCGACATAGGGCTGCTTGAGCTGAAGGCACTGTTGGGGGTTCTGATCGTGGCCGGGGCCAAGAAGGACAATCATATCTCGGCCGAGGAGATGTTCAGCACTGATATGGGGTGTCCCCTGTATAGATGTGCCATGTCGGAGACCCGCTTCAGTCTCCTGATGAGGTGTTTGCGGTTCGATGATGCCACAACTCGGGTTCAACGACGGCTGACTGACCGCTTCGCACCTATCCGGGAGTTGTGGGACGAATTAATCAGGCACTGCAGGCACAACTATACCCCGGGCGAGGCTGTCACTGTTGACGAGCAGCTACTGGCTTATCGTGGGCGATGTGTGTTCAAGACCTACATACCCAACAAGCCAGCTAAGTAAGTATAATATTTATTTGTTTAGGATGAAAGTGGAGACAACTGATAATGGGGATGGGAAAGTGTGGGTGAGGACACTTTTGGAGATGGTGGGAAAGAGAGAGAAAGTGAATGAAAGACTTACCTTATATTATTATAGGATAGACCTTATTTTATTGATGTTTTAGTATTATATTTATGTGATGTATGTTATTTACTGATTGACCTGACCTTCACTAATGGCTTGCCTTTACAAATGTATAGCCTTACCTGACCACCTGATGACTTACCTGACCTTCACTCTTGACTTACCTGACACACCTACACTAATTATGTTCCTGACCTGCCTTCACTAATGATTTACCTGACCTACCTTCACCAATGACTTACCTTTACAAATGTATAGCCTTACCTGACCACCTGATGACTTACCTGACCTTCACTATTGACTTCCGTGACACACCTACAGTAATTACGTACCTGACCTGCCTTCACTAATTATTTACCAGACCTACCTTCACCAATGACTTACCTTTGACGATTTATTTACTTACCTTACTTGGAATTCGATGTATTTCTAATAACTTCTTTTTGTTCACAGGTATGGCCTCAAGCTGGTCCTCGCCTGTGACTGCCGGACATACTACATGTTTAACGCCTACCCTTACCTGGGGAAGGGGTCCATACCTGCCCAGCCAGGAATGAACCAGGGGCACTACCTCACCATCAAGTTGTTGGAGGACTGCTACAGGAGTGACAGGACTGTGACCACAGACAACTGGTTCACGTCGATTGGGTTGGCCAAGGACCTGAATGAGAAGGGCCTCACGACAGTGGGCACTCTAAGAAAGAAGCCAAATGTACCTCAACTGATCTATGGCCCCAAGAAGGGAGCCCCCAAGGCAGACCACAGAATCCGGCCTGTCGGAACAACCGCCTTTCTGTTTCACGACTACATCACGGCCATCTCGTACAAGCCAAAAGCCGACAAGACAGTGGCCCTCCTGTCCACACTCCATCACAACATCGAGATCGGGGAGAAGAACAAGGCCACTGCACTTCTATATTATAATAAACACAAAGGAGGAGTGGACACATTTGATCAACTATGTGCAAATTATAATTGCAGCAGGCAGACTCGACGGTGGCCAGTGTGTATCTTCCTGGGGATGCTCAACATTGCCTGCATCAACTCTCACATCATCTACAACAGCCGGCTAATGAGGGAAGGGAAGAAGCAGATAGGGAGGCGAGATTTTATGAAGCAGCTGGGCTCTTCACTGATAGAACCATGGGCCGCCCACCGACTTTCCCTACCCGGGCAGCATACGTCAGTGAAGAACGTGATCAGAGACGCCTTCCACTACACCACTCTCCCTCCTCCTTCACCAGTTGATGTATGTGGTGCTGGGAAACGAGTTCGATGCGTCATATGTCCCAGGGGCAGCGACAAGAAGACCAGCAACAACTGCATCACCTGTGGGCGGCCTGTGTGCCCCGCTCACTCCCACATCCTGTGCGTCGACTGCCAAGCCGCTTAGGTAAATATTATTATTTTGTTCTCAGGTTACTTCTTCGACATCTAAGTATAATATAACACAATTTCAGCACATTTGGTCATGTTTCAAGCCCAAACAAGCATGTTTCCAGTCATTTTGAGGGGGCCTTCTGTAGAAAATGTTGAATGGCGGGGAGTTAGGTTACTAAAAAGTCACTAAATATCTTTTTTTTTTTGCCAAATTTACTTATTATACATGTGTCTATACAATTACAGAGTTTCAGCACAATAAACCATGTTTCAGGGCCTCTTTTGGGGTTTTATGTGAAAGTATAGAAAATTGTGTGATTTTGTGTGACTAAAAAGTACCTCTCTTTTGTTTCTTCCAGATCGTCTCGTTCCTGGGGTCTACGCCCTCCAGGTTTTAGGAGGAACTTACCCGATCATCACGCCTTCATACTGCGAAGTATCAGATAATTTGGTCGGTAATTTATTTTTATTTGATTTTTTTAGTGGACACCATTTTTTTGCCTGGATAATTTGGAACACGAGTGCCTCAACACGCAACTACTCAGGAAATATTCTATAAACTGTGATAATAAGCTAGCATAATGATGTATGTATACAACTAAACCATTTTGGGCATCAATAAAGCATTAGAAAAATTTGTTTCTTTTATTTCCCCGCGGGGGGTCATTGAGACCCCCGTTTCAGCTTTGTGTACCGCTCCGGGGGGGTTTCCCCTTCTAGGGTTTTAAATAAAGCTGGACTATGTGGCGGCGCTCGACATAACTCGAGTGGCAATTTCAGCACGTAATGTGGCTGAGAGAGAGAGACAAGTGGTGGCAGGAGACTAGCGAGCGTATGACTGCTCCAGACCACCGCGGCGAACCTACTGACACAAATCTCAGCTCCCTCCTCCCTCTCTCACTCGCTACATACTCAATTATGTACCGAAAGTACCGAATTACCTGCTTTTTGCACTCGCGTTGCACGGTTATTGCAAGAAAACTATCCATCATACAAGGATCGTTATGGTGTCATTCGAAAGCTCTGTTTATGCCCTTTCAGGGATAGATACTTGTTTTACGTTCTGGGTCTTATTTAGGCATGAAAATGATCACGTAAACAGCCCTATTTTGGCTAAAAACACCCCGCTGGGCGGTACACATAAATAAACCGCATAGGCCGCTCGTAAGGTGTTAAGATAGTGTCAGGAAAGTATGATGAGGATGTGTGTGAAGGTATCTTCTTGATGAGGGAGGGAACAAGAACGAGAGGACACTCTAAGAAAATTTACAAAGAAAGAAATAGGCTTGAGAAGGCAAAGAACTCATTTTGTGATAGAGTGGTAAATGAGTGGAACGCACTGCCCCAGTATGTAGTCGATTCCGAATCAATAAGGGAGTTTGAAAGTAATCTTGATAAAGCATGGGGAAGACAAGATTTGAAGTTTGATTATAAAGCAAAAATACAGAATAGTAAAAATGTTACGTCTGCTACCGCCGCCGCCAACACCGTGAACGACCGCAGCAGTGCAAGTACTGGTACTGAGCTGGATACAGAGGCCTAGTTTGCCTTTTTCCAGAGGATTTACTGTAAGAAACTGTAAGAAAGGATTAGCTATCGGAGAGCTAGAGTCCCACGATGAGGAATTAACCCTAGCTAATGAACCAGACCCCCCCAACTCCCCCCAATTCCCAGACATACCTCCTCACTTGATCCCCCAACAACAACTTGACTTGCGCGACTTGATGACTTCGTTCCAAGACATTTTTGCCACATCCAGCCGAGACGTCGGGAAAACTAACGTACTCCATCACCCCATTGATAAAATAGGGCACCCAATTAGACAACCGATTCGTAGGAAAAACCCCATACAAAGACAAGTGGAAGACTCTCAAGTCAAAGCAATGTTAGATACAGGCATCATAAAACACTCTACCAGCCCGTGGTCCTCCCCTGTAGTATAAAGGGGGTATCCCACTGTGCGACTTTTCGAAGGCGAATGCCCTGCGACAGCGTTTCTTTTCTATGTCCGTAAATTCGCGGCGAATAGAGGTTTTTCAGAAGCGAATGAAAGCAAATGAAGGCGAAAAAGGTGAATTTCCTCGATTCCAATGCGACAGAAGTATGATCACAGTGCGAAAGTGGCGAATTTTTTGGCGAAAATGACGAATGGTGTGCGATAATTGAGGGCGATTCATGGCGAATGTGGCGAACGATGAAGGCGAAAATAGCGAATGTATGGCGATTGCCCTTCGAATGTTGGACGATGTGATGAGATAACACCGCGGATGTTGTGCGACTTATGGCGAATATGGCGAACGCCATGTGTATGTGTGTGTGAAAAGGCGAAATGTGGAACAGCTGGACATTCTGTGTGTGAGAGTGTGTTGTAGAGTGTGTGTGCATGTATGCGTGCTGTAGTGAGTGTGTGTGTGTGTGTGTGTGAAAAGGCGAAATGTGGAAAAGCTGGACATTGTGTGTGTGTGTGTGTGTGTGTGTGAAGAGGCAAAATGTTAAAAAGCTGGACATTCTGTGTGCGTGTGTGTCTGTGTGAAGAGGCAAAATGTGGACATGGTGTGTGTGTGTGTGTGTGAAGAGGCAATATGTGGAAAAGCTGGACATTCTGTGTGTGTGTGTGTGTGTGTGTGCATCTATGGATCAATGTGTACAAGCCTTATCCCGGAATTATTATGTTCTCTCCACCAACCAACTTAACTCCTAAACTCAATTAATGAAATTAACAAACACATGTGGCAGTCCGGGGATTCGAACCTAGGATGCTCACACCGAAAATCGTCTAAAGGTAGTCCGAATATACTGTAAAAATGCGTCCTAATCTTGAAAGGGTTAAGTAGAAGTAACTATTAAATTAACACTTTCACTATTATGATATTTTATTTCCTCTAATTCGAGTTATCATTTGTCGATTTAAGGGGAGATTTCCACTTGAAGGATTTTATTGTAAACCCCTTTCTCCGTCATGTTTAGCACCATTCCTTTTGAAATTTTAAGACGTTCGCCCCATTCGAACGGTCCCTTAAATACAGCTTAGACAGGGCCTTTTGAAATAACTATGCCTCACATACACACTCGACATAGCCACACAACAATAACACACACAACACGTGTTTCGGTAATGGTTCCGGTACACTGACTTTTAATTTGAACCATAGTTTGAACTTATAACTCGTATTATATAAGTTTATTATGAAGAATTAATTAGGTAAGTATACATAACCTACTGTTATGTATATAGTACTATATACATAACCTACTGTTATGTATATAGTACTATATACATAACCTACTGTTATGTATATAGTACTATATACATAACCTACTGTTATGTATATAGTACTATATACATAACCTACTGTTATGTATATAGTACTATATACATAACCTACTGTTATGTATATAGTACTTATGATTAAATGATCGTATTTCGGCGATTTTGGTCACTCGGAAATTCAGCTGATGAATCTAGGGGCTCCAAATTCATTTGCATTGAAATTAAATTCTTTGTACAAGACCACCCATGGTTTTGGAGGGGTTATTTAATGCTTATATATGTTTCTTTATACGCCGGTATATATGATATACTCAGTTTCATTTCATTTGACGGTATTGAATCCCTAATATCTCGATACTTAATGGAAAAATATGAAACCATGTCTCTGCATCATATTAAGTCCAAGTTTATAATATTAGCACCACATTTCACTACAAAGTCTTCAAAATAACTGAGAAACTTTGCATTTTTTTACCGTCAGTTGAAAAGAAACAGACTATAGTGAGAGACACATCAACAGTCACATAAAAACCCACCAATCGCCTCAGTTCGCCACATATCACATGTCATTCGTATGGCATTGGCAATAATTCGTCGACACATTTGCTGCATTCGCACTATTGTCGCCCTATTCGCTCATAAAGCAGCGTTGCCAATAATAGGAAATTGCAAATTGGCGAATCAGGGCGAATCAGACGACAATGGTGCGAATTGTGCGATTATAGTGCGACCAACGGCGAATGAAGGGAGACAAAGGGCGAATGTCGCACAACATTCGCCAACATTTTGAATTCGCAGCCGTTTTTTGGGTATGCTCAAAATTTAACGGCGAATCTGGGTGAATCTGGGCGACGCTAGGGCGACCGTTGTGCGATTTCGCCGACAATTGGAGAATATTCGAGCGAATATGGCGAATTTTGGGACATAGACAAAAAAATCCTGTCGCCCTCTGTCGCTGGGCGTTCGCCATCGAAAAGTTGCACAGTGGGATACCCCCTTTAGTCCGCAAGAAAGATGGCTCCACTAGGGTGTTTATAGATTATCGCCAACTCAATGACGTAACCATAAAAAACGCCACCCCCCCTTCCTCGCATTTACGACTCTCTAGATTCCTTGCTAGGCGCCAAATGGTTCACCACCCTTGACCTTCAGGCCGGATATTGGCAAGTCCCCGTACTTCCTGAACACCAACAGAAAACAGCTTTTGCAACCAGTCAAGGAAGACTCTACGAGTTTACCGTACTGCCATTCAGCCTTTGTAATGGCCCTGCCACTTTCTCCAGGCTCATGGGATCCGTGTTAGAAGGATTGACATGGGAAACCTGTTTAGCCTATCTTGATGACATCATTGTATTTGGGAAAACCTATGCAGAACATGTCCAACGTCTTCGCTAAGTGTTCCAAAGATTCCAAAAAGCACAATTAAAACTCAAACCCTCCAAATGTACTTTAGCTCAAAAAGAAGTTAATTTTTTAGGTCATGTAGTCTCCGAGCAAGGAATCGCCCCAAATCACACTAAACTCAAAGCCATCAGTGCCATCACACCCCCCACTAATGTTAAAGGTGTACAAACCTTTTTAGGATTGGCCTCCTATTACCGTAGATTCGTCAAGAATTTTGCCACCATCGCCAAACCCCTGCATGACTTAAAAAAAAATGAAGAACCCTTGTTGTGGACCTCTCATCACTTGCAAGCCTTTCAATCATTAAAAGACCTTTTAGTAGCCTCACCAGTTGTCTCCTTCCCAGATTACACACAACCCTTTCGTTTGTATACTGACGTGTCTCAATTCGGTATCGATGCAGTCCTCAGTCAAACCAGAGACAGACGCGAGCACATTATTGCCTACGCCAGCCGAACCCTAAATCCTGCTAAGATTAAATATCCTGTCACCAAACGAGAATGCTTAGGGATCATTTGGGCCCTCCAATATTTCAAAGCTTACCTGGGTGGCATCAAAAATACCATTATTACCGACCATCACGCCCTACAAGGGTTGAGAAAGTCAGATTCTAAAAACGCTCTGACTGTCAGATGACGCGAATCCCTTGAAGAGTTTAATTTAGAGAGAGCTTATGTTGCGAACTGACACTTGGGTACACAAGGGCTCTCAATCAGGACTCGAATACGGCTCGCTGCCACAACGGAAACACACGATCCCAACCCCTGAGTACTGCCAGCTGAACAAAAAACACCAATACCCTCCAGAGTTCAATCTGCTATAACGGGGTATACAAGAACTCGGTACTAGTGTTCAACAACAGACTAATAAAGAGACAGGAATTATCTAGTCCGGACGGTGTTCCTCCTGTTGTTCTCAAAAACTGTGCTTCCGTACTGACTCCCTGCCTAGGCAAACTCTTTCGTCTCTGTCTATCCTCTAACGTCTTCCCTTCATGCTGGAAGTTTGCTCACATTCAACCTGTCCCAAAGAAGGGTGACTGCTCTCAACCCTCCAACTATCGTCCAATTGCTCTTATCTCTTGTCTTTCTAAAGTTTTTGAAACTATTCTTGCTTCCAAATTTCTTAAGCATTTCTCTTCTCATAATCTGCTCTCAGATCGCCAGTATGGCTTCCTTAAGGGTCGCTCTACTGGTGATCTTCTTTCATATCTTACTAACTCTTGGTCATCCTCCTTTCGGGACTTCGGTGAGACTTTTTCTATTGCACTAGACATATCAAAAGCCTTCGATATAGTCTGGCATAAATCTTTAATTTCTAAACTACCCTCCTTCGGTTTCTATCCCTCCATCTGTGCCTTTGTCTCTAATTTCCTTTCCGGCCGTTCCATAGCTGCGGTTGTGGATGGCCATTGTTCACTTCCTCACCCTATAAACTCCGGTGTTCCTCAGGGCTCTGTCCTATCTCCTATTCTCTTTCTAATTTTTATAAATGATCTCCTTAACTGTACCTTAATTCCCATCCATTCATACGCAGACGACTCAACCTTACACTACTCCATTAGTTTTTCAGAACGCCCCAGCCAGCAATCCCTCAACGACGTAATGAAGCCATACAACTCTTAAATTCTGATCTAAATACTATTTCCAATTGGGGCAGAGAAAACCTTGTTAACTTTAATGCTTCCAAAACCCAATTTCTCCATCTATCTACCCGTCAGGATCTCCCAGCTGACTATCCCTTATTCTTCAACAATACAAAAATCAACCCTTCATCTTCTCTCAATATTCTTGGTGTCTCTTTTTCTTCTGCTCTCATTTGGAAGGACCATATTACCAGTTTTGCTAAGGCAGCCTCCCAGAAGCTGGGTGTGCAACCGCCTTAGGGGGTTCTTTTCCCCTGCACAGCTTCTTGCTCTGTACAGGGGCATAGTGCGCCCTTGTATTGAGTATTGTTCACATGTGTGGGGAGGTTCCTCTCACACCACTCTCCTAGACAAAGTTGAAAGGAAGGCCTTTCGTATCATTAACTCCCGTCCACTCACCAACTCTCTTCAATCTCTCTCTCTCCGCCGCAATGTTGCATCTCTCTCGCTATTCTATCGCTACTATAATAATCAGTGTTCCTCAGAGCTATCCCAGTGCATACCACCTCCTTTACGTAGGGCACGTGGTACCCGTCTTGCAACTCAATCCCACCCCTACTCTGTGCAACTCTCCAACCCAAGAGTGAAACGTTACTCTCAAACTTTCTTCTACTCAACAGCTGAGCTCTGGAACTCTCTCCCAGAATCAGTCTTTCCCTCTTCCTATGACTTAAATTGCGTCAAACTCCGTGTGTCCAGGCATTTTGGCTCGAACGTCCCTTGATATTGGCCCTGTCACTCTTTCAACTATGGGGGAGGCACTCGCTATAGGCAGTTATGCCTTTTGCCTCCCTCAATCACATAGAAAAAAAAAAAAAAAAAAGTCTGGTCAACAATCAAACAATGAAGTAAAAATCAACAACACAAAAGAATAGTGTTGGCCGAAGCCGAAGTAATCCACCCTTGAGTATGAACTTAAGAAGTCCACCACCCTCTACTTTGGATCGGCACTATTACGTTACGTTAATTAATAGTCCTTAACCTAAGAATGCGCATGGGGGTAATTAGAAACGTCCCCCTGTGCTGACGTATTTGAGCTGTTTCCATCACTAAAATATTCATTTTACCATAAATAGCATTAATACTTATCCATACGTGCCTATTATGGGTTGATTATAAAGGTATTAACCTGAAACAACAATAAAACGAGTGAAAACAGCGTTTGGATGGTCAAAATCGGAGATACAGGCCGCGAGTTATATAATGTATGGGTGAGGCAACCTGCTTTCCCGCCAATTTCCCCCAAGGCCACTGAGACACAGTCGATCGATACTCTCTCTCTCTCTCTCTTGCACTCGCTTGCTAACAGAGATGACAATGCCCTGCTTGCAACTCGCTAATGTTAGCACGAAAATATACCTCAGAATAAGGGAATAACAGGGAAAATAGGTGATAACTGAAGGAGGGGAGGAAAGTGGGGAAGGAGGGGTGGTAGAGGAGTGATATTTTGCATGGCCCAGGGGCCAACAATATATATATATTTTTTTTTTTTTTTTTTTTTTTTTTTAATGTTTAAAGTTGATTTTTTTTCTCTGACTCTTAAGATTCTTCCCGCAGTCCGCCGGGGGAACTCTTAAGAATCTTCCCGCAGTTCCCGGGTTAAGCATCGAGCAAGGAATCTTCTGAAAAAAGTTAGATGCTTCTCGGATGCTCGTAAGAAGTACGTATCGGATTTTGAACAGTAATTCAATAAGCAAAAACACTGGCAATTAAATACTATTAAAGGCTTAAAATGGCATAAGAATAATTAAAAAGAATATGCAATAATAAATGGTAAACAATAAAAGGAAGTACTCCGCAAATGCAACGGCAATAGCCTACTCGGATTGTGCTCGTGGGCCACTAATCACTAAAGTAGCCAAGCTTGCAACACATGAAATCAATAGTGCATAAACAATATCATACATAAGGAAAGCTTCAATACTATTCTGTATCTACTAATCGAGTAAAGTCTAGCTGGGGTACTGTAGGCAAAAAGGTAGCAGTGACTGAGCAAAAACGGCTCGTAGCCTAGCGAAGTCCTCACGTCTGTTTAAAGTATTACGTTAACCCGTGGAGCCCCGGCTAGTTTTGTAATGTTTGTTCACCAGAACCCGGCCGGTTTTCAAAAAATGGTTTTATTCCAGAAACAATAGCGAATGGGATAGGAATGAAGGAAAAACCACGAAAAACCGCTCAAAAAGCTTAAAGAATGGTCCTACAGAGCCCCCGAAAACGTATTTTACATGAGTAAAACATTGAAGGCAATTACCCCAAAAAACCAGGTTATTGCGCGCTCACGCGCACGCACGTGGACTTTGAAAGTTTTCAACCATCGGCACGGTTGCGTGGGATACGTACACAGTTCCCATACAAATCTGAGCCCTCTTGAGTGGCTACACCTGAGGTTACGGTCTGCGCAATTAGGGTGACGCGTCAGACGCGTTTCTGGGGCTGTGCGTTACATACATCGCCGACGCGTCAGACGTGTCGCTGGGGCTGTACGGGTTAAAACTAAGAAGACTTAGTGCACTTTGAGAAATCCAGATCCATTGTATCTGGTTTTCTCCCGGTTCCTTGACAAAGTAAAAACAAACTGTTATTAAATTACAGGGTGGTTAGGCTCTTTCCCTCACGCACTGTAAATTATTAACTCAACACAGTCAGCCGCGAAGACAACCTAGGCTTCACTGAACCGAAACGAGTATGCAGGTTTATCGCTTAACCACTGCATCAAACAACAACTCGTAACACAGAAAAGCCTTACCCCAGTCTAGCATTACCTAGACTAGCAGAAAACATGAATAATAATAATCACACACAGGTAAATGCATATACAAGTACAACAAACATAAATCAATCCTATTCTAAGTCAACCCTTCCAAAATAGGCTATCTAATAGGCAAGTATCTCGTGAGAACTCAAGCGATAATACGTTGGCTGACTAGCTCTGCACCAACGGGACCATGGAAGTTAAACAGGGCAGGGAAAAGAGGAAATAAGAATGTAAGGTAGTAGAGAAAGTTCCCATCAGTCAGAAGAATATAAATAGTTAGCAAGGGAAATGAGAAGGCGCTCTGCCTAATGAGTTCTGATGAAAAAATGGCTAGACTTCCCTTTTATACCCGACCCTCTAGTGAGCCCAACGTGAACTGCTAATGACCGCCCACTGACAACCATGACGTCATTTCTCTCTCTCCTCTGGGATACACAAAGGCTCCCCTAGCAACTGAGGGAGGGAGGAGTGCGAGTGAGTTAGGCCTACCTCCTGCCTGGCGTACCCACTGACACCTAACTGTGGCTGTTTCTCTTCCCATCATTACAAATAAGTTTTACACACAATACTTATAACTAATGATATAAAATAGAACTCGTTGACTCAGATGAAAACAAAATTCATATTCATAATACTTATAGTACAACGGCTCACACGAACTAAGTTAGGAAACTCTACATAGACTACAGCCAAAGTTCCTGCCCTGACGATCCTAGCGAAAGTGGGGCATGACTAGGCGTTCTGTACAGCATGCTCACACGTGGACTTGCGTCACACTTATAGAACCGGTAAACTTCACACAAATGCCGACGGTCTCTCTCGACTCCCCCTTGCCAACACCCCGCCTAAGACCCCCACCCCCCCAATGACCATACTTACCCTATCTTAGCCATTCACCATCAAAATTCCGTTGATCAAGAGCAACAACTCCTGTTGCAACAATTTCAACAACAGAAACCCGACTGGATAGCTAGGCACCTTTTCTCACAACTACAGAGGAAAGGAGACAACCTATATACTCCTGACGGAAAAAATTTCCTTAGTCCCCAAACCGCCCTCCCTACCATGCAATCTCTGCACGCCCATAACGGCATTTACTTAGCTCAACGTAAACTCACCACCACCTTTCAACAAGTGTATTGGACCCCAGCCCCTTATATCACTACCAAGAAAATCACAGAAGCATGCAGAGCTTGTGCTTTGGGTAAGGATCGTACCCGCACCCCAGGCCCTTCCGGCAAACTTGTTGCCTCCAAACCCTGGCAATTACTTGTCGTAGACGTAATGGGCCCCCTTGAAGGTATCAAAGGATTTAAGTACATAATCACGTTCGTAGACACATATTCCAAATATGTAATTGCCTGTCCATCCAAAGATCACACTGCCTTCTCAGTAGCCAAAGCTATAATTCAACATGTTTTCCCCTATTTCGGCCTTCCTGAAGCTATTCACTCTGACAACGCACCGGAATTCACAGGACATATTTGGACTCAAATTTCACAAATGTGTGGGTTCAAAATCAGCCACTCCTCTCCCTACTGGTCACAAGGCAACTCTATTTGTGAAAGGAGCCATCGTACCATTGCTAATCAGATTAGAACCCGATTACAACAAATGAACACCTCAGACTGGCCTAGTCAAGTCAAAATAGTGCAATGGGGAATCAACACTTGTCCCCGCCATAACTTCAACCTATAACTTCAACAATCACATTTCCCTCTGCCACTCTCTCAACAAATACACCACCCATCAATTCTAACAAAACTATCATCTCCGCTAACTCACCCCACCCCTCCAGGACCACCCTTCCCAAGAAAATCTATAAATCTACTAGATCAAATCCTGCCATTGCTTCAAATCAACCTCTTTTACAGCCTCAATACAGACGACCTGGCAGACGTGTTGCCCAAACCAAGTGGTGGTTCCCAGTATCATTTTCCCAAAAACGAAAATGAAAGGCCCCCACCACCCGTCCACATGCACCTGCCGCGCCCATACCTTCTGCACCTGCCATGGCCACACCCCCTCCAACCACACCTGTCACCCCCAGCACAGTCACACCTATTTCCACCACCACCACCCAGCCGCAAACAATGACCTCACCCAAACCCGCAAGCAGTTCACACCATGTCACCCCTACCAGTCAACCTCATGACCTCACCTCAGCTCCTCTCATATCTAATATCTAATTCAATCTCGGGGCCGAGACCTTTTTATGGACGATAGTGGTGAAATGACAGGGTTGGATAACCTAATGCCAAAGGAAAACCCATAACCTTTCCCATCAACAGCAGGAGCCACAAATCACCACTATAGAATTGCGTCCATAACCAGCCGGAAGAGAGACGAGAAGCAGCCCTCCTGGTACAGCAACAACAAGGTACCACAGTCGCCCATAGCACCACACTAGGAGAGGCGTGTGGCTTACCCTACGTAAAACATACGCAGGGTAGGAAATCCACCACAGTTTGCTAGTCTATACCCCCGGGCGCCAGGTGAACAATGGCCATCCGCACCTGGGACAGACCTGGACTATACGGAGGAGGACTTTATGTTAATTAGACACCAACCTCCTTTATTCCTCTTCAACCACCTGGGCGTTTTATACACCACTATCACAGCTAGACAAGGCTGTGATTGGAATTCCACAAGACAAGAAGATAAGCAAGCCATTCCATACCAGCCTCTAAATGGAGAGAGGCCTCCAACTATGTAAATTATTGATCACATGTACCATTAGCCATTAAGCTACTACCTTTTAGTATTAATAAATATAGCACACTATTCCCCATTTATTCATGTATGCATTGTAATGTTAAGACTTTAGACAACCAAGCAATAAATAAAAAACGATATTTTCCATGCCCCTTATGTTCCGGAAACCGCCGACTTGTCACTCTCTGTAAAGTCCAATACAACCTGGCTGAAGTCAGGTTTGAGTTAGGCAAGTCGAGGCACTGTGTCCCATGGTGTTTCTGTGGGAGAGTATACGTGATCAACTCGACCGGATAGCACCATCCGAATGAGGCTAGCCAAGATCCTCTAAATCGTGCCCTGCAAGCAGAGACTGTGACCAGATAAGAGTGTGTGTGTGGAGGCCGTCCCGGAAGTGACCCGCGTTAGTGGTACCTGTGTGGAGGTACCCCTGGACCGTACCCCCTCGGCACCCAGACCAGATGCACCCCGCACTTGGTCGCTCCACGTGTGTCAGATCTCTATGAGGCCACCTCTGCTATATTCCTACCCGAAATTAAGGGCTTTCTGTTTAACTTATCGTGTTATGTGATTATTGCAAGGTTGTGTAGGATATTTTATGTGTTCCATTAACGTAAATACCAGAGATCTTTTATTCTCTTCTTAGTCCCTTTATTACTCGTTTTGTGAGTACAGTACAAACGCTATCCTGGGATTGATCTATATATATCCTTCGTAATATATATTCAGGTATTACTAACAGATTATATATATAGCCATTCGGCCCGATTACCCACACACTACACATAAATACTGTGAACACCCCTGACAGATCTGATTTTAAGTTAATTAGGAGCATAAGGGTACGCATATCGGTTATAAATGTTCACAGAGTGTATTACTTGTCGTGTCTCTAAGAAAACTCCCTTTGATTTATGTTTCCTGGTTTCACACCCAGTTTAAACATTTAACTTGAATTCATAGTAATTCCAGTTTGCCCATATCGCGTTAATGTTTATATGTAGAGGGCTTTGATCTTTTCTATAAGACGAATCTTTGTTTGCTCAGTTCCCGGAAGTTCGATTATTAAATCTAACCATATACGTTAGTAAAGAATTAAAACCTCTTCCCTTATTTATAACTCATTAGTTATTTGTCCTTCAACTGATATTTATGTATCATTTATTAGGTTTATTTGAGACGTTGTGACCTCAGTATTTTGACCCTACACCCCATCACCTTTTTACCACGCGCTAACCTTGACCTTTAGGATATCCATTGTCCTTTGAGACTAGCCGGTTTATTAGTATTTATGCGAGCTATGTATTCATCACTTGTTACTTAACACCTTACGAGCGGCCTATGCGGTTTATTTATGTGTACCGCACAGCGGGGTGTTTTTAGCCAAAATAGGGCTGTTTACGTGATCATTTTCATGCCTAAATAAGACCCAGAACGTAAAACAAGTACCTATCCCTGAAAGGGCATAAACAGAGCTTTCGAATGACACCATAACGATCCTTGTATGATGGATAGTTTTCTTGCAATAACCGTGCAACGCGAGTGCAAAAAGCAGGTAATTCGGTACTTTCAGTACATAATTGAGTATGTAGCGAGTGAGAGAGGGAGGAGGGAGCTGAGATTTGTGTCAGTAGGATCGCCGCGGTGGTCTGGAGCAGTCATACGCTCGCTAGTCTCCTGCCACCACTTGTCTCTCTCTCTCAGCCACATTACGTGCTGAAATTGCCACTCGAGTTATGTCGAGCGCCGCCACATAGTCCAGCTTTATTTAACTCGACTTATGTTGCTCGCCGCTAATTATGGGTTAATTGTGATTTATCTATTATTCGTGTATATAGATTATACATTATCCACACTTCAAGAATAATATGATTCCTTCTTGAAGCAGGTTAGAGAGTATTTTTCCCAATAGATATCACTCAACCTAATAACCATTCATGTTCTATGCCAAGTGCCCTGATCCAAAGTGAAATAAACACTTGTGAAACACAACCGTGTATCCTGTATCGTTGGTAGAGATTGAGGAGATTTATAATTGTATATCGGGGGAAAGCTGTGTTCCTGCCGATTTTGTAGTTCTTAAAAAGATTTCCTAGAGTGGAAAGAGGAACTAAGATACACGGACAAATATTATTGCCCGGCATAACATATATATATATATATATATATATATATATATATATATATATATATAGTTATTTTATGTTTTTCCGGTGCTCTTCTTTTGCTGACCTTGAAAAAAATGTGACTGCTTTTATTAATTGTTGATTTGATAATTGCTGGCCAAAAGTTACTTAGGACAGGTTATAAAAACAGTGGTTCCCAAACTATTTTGATGGCGACCCTTAATACAATGTTTCATGGTCCTTGCGACCCTACACTCTGAAACACTCGATTAGTACGTTTATATTTTTATTGATTGTTATGTTCCAAATTATTTTACAAGATAGTTATATGTATTCTTACAGTATAGTATGTAAAACTCGATAATTCAAGTTTATGTAACATCTGTGCATACAGCCAAACAGTTCAGCAAGTTTAGGTCATGTTTCTTTAAGAAAAAAATAAATAATAATAATAATACTTCACCATACTGAAAATGTCTTCTTTAGTGGTGGTTGATGTCAAGGCACTGCAATATAAAACTCTTCTAGTATGTCTTTCCTTGGTACCAAACAAAGCACATGAGTTGGAGGTTACCTGCAATTTCCACTGATTCATCTGTTTGTAATGATATAAATCCTACTTTTTTCAAAGCCACACAAAGGTGAGATAATTATGTCTTCTGACATCAGGTCAATTCAATACTATTTGAAAGTGGTACCGATTCCAATTTCTTAATAACATCTG
Organism: Paralithodes platypus; assembly: GCA_032716605.1. Taxonomy (NCBI): domain Eukaryota; kingdom Metazoa; phylum Arthropoda; class Malacostraca; order Decapoda; family Lithodidae; genus Paralithodes; species Paralithodes platypus. The sequence continues at coordinate 35,925,213 of CM064529.1, forward strand.
TTCCACAAAGAGTTTTCGCCATTGCCTTGCAGGTTTCTCCAGCTGACACATGACGCTTTTTGCATCTCACAATATTCCATGCTACTTCAAAGGACGCCAGTGCAGAGTTCTCCAGAGAACAAAGATGTTGAGCTGGGAGCATCAATTCGCCTTCGTTTTACCAACACTTTGTTTTTCCTTCCAGCGAGATTTGAATGAACTGAACTCAAATGGCACTTCAATGTGTTATCATTCATAGATTCTATAGCTAGGACTTGAAAGCACTGGAAACATTGAGGTCTGACATTTCCAAAGCGTTTTCTTAACTCAGTGAAGCCATACTTAAAAAGATCTGGTCTATAATGTAACTGTACTTTGCGTTGAATTTCTTGCCATTAAAGTAGTAATGAAAACAATAACTTAGAATATGTCATAATTCGAAGGAAAAATGACTGAGGTGCTCAACATGATAAGATTTCACACTAATTCACACATCATGATAACCCGTACAGTTGATTGCACAACTCATCTTCCTCACTCACACTCGCTTACCCAAACAGTCTATCTGGCAGTCAAAATGGAAATATGACTGTTGCTAAAATATGATTACTAATATGCCAACCACAACATTAAGCTTAAAGCCATGCACAGTTAGATTATTCACCTTGAAATGCATTCAACGAAAACCCCCCCTCATTCACTCACTAATCCACATTCACAGGCTTATAATACATGCATTTAAGAATATATGCGTAATAATCTACATACAATGAACATTATATGTATTATATTTACGATTAAAGTACATTATGTGGTTTTGTTCCATCAAAAACACCATCACTCACATGCTCACAAATATTCTTGATCTTGCTTGTTGTTATATCAATGCATTATAGTTACTATAATCGTTACAATAGTTTTTGGGTTCTAGGTTGCGGAGTGAAAACGGGTAATAAGAAAATATACACATAAAAATATCCCATAATCATAATAATAAAAATGGTCAATTTTGGGTTTCAGGTCGCGGTGTAAGTATAAATATATATGCTATAATGACAATGTTATTTCTTCCAATCATTTACAAATACGTTACTTCTTGCAACAAGTGAACAGTAAATATATTAACATTTTACTTGTATTGCAGTGTGAAAACGGGTAATAAGTAAAAAGTAAATATATTGACATTGATTCTTCTTGCAATAAGAATGTTATAAGACAATTTTACTTTAAAAAACATGCAATACGTAAACAAACAAATAAGTTTATTTCGCTGGGTTAAAGATGAACATGTTAATGTCTAGTAGTATAATACGACAATATATCATAAGGGTGGCAGACCTAGGATAACAAATATAAAATATACCTTCCAAACGTATACCATTCCATTCATTAACGAACTTCTTGAATATCACTGAATAATAAGACTGGCCAACGCTCGAGTGGAGAGTAACTGAGTGAGTGAGGGTCACTGGGCATCAGACAGTTTAGACTCCAAGCCAGGCACACAACATCCCGTACCGAACGGCTTACGAATATTGGACATGATTAACGGTAGCCGCACCAAGCAGCTAATGAACGAAACTCATCATGTGATGGAAAATCGTCTTGTTAGGATATAAATACAAGAGTAAAAATTCTTAAGACTTGAGTCTAAAATCTAACGAAATTTGATAATATAATCATATATATACAGTATACAGTATATATATATATATATATATATATATATATATATATATATATATATATATATATATATATGTATATATATATATATATATATATATATATATATATATATATATATATATATATATATATATATATATATATATATATATATATATATATATATATATATACATTCACACATTTCACGGTGGAATGTTTGCACTAAAATTAGTTTTTCCATTATATTTAACTTTTTTCTCCAGACCCTCCCATGACCCTCAGAAAAACCTTCGTGACCCTTGTTTGGGTCGCGACCATGGGTTTTTGGAATAAATCAAGCGAACGATAGGCATGAGATGGAGTGCATTTTGTAAACAAAGCTCTATTATGCAAAGCAAACTGCCTCTTTCATTAAAATAGCAACTATACAACCAATTTGTCCTCCCTGTAATAATTTATGGATCAGCTTCTTGGAGTATAACAAAGTACCGAGATTGGAGAGGATAATGTTAGGCATAACTTATTGAGATTAGAGAAGAGCTTCTTGGATATTATATTAACCAAAAGTAGAATATATTCTCAGTTCTATAAACAGAGGATATGGTCCTGAGCAGTTCATATATTTAGAAGAGATAATAACAGATGGACAACTAAAACACCAGAATGGGAACCTAGAGATGGAGGTAGAGGAAAGGGTAGACAGTGAACCTGATGGAGGAAAGATATATGAAAATGTGCTAAGGGGGGATGGAACAGGTTAACATCAATTCTTCTCAGCATGGATTCACTCAGGGACGTTCTTGCCTTACTAATTTGCTTAGCTTTTTCTCAGAGGTATAATATGAAGCAGTAGATAATGACAAGTCATATGATATTATATATTTAGATTTCAGTAAAGCTTTCGACAGAGTCCCTCACGAGAGATTGATGAGAAAGGTTGAGGCGCATGGAATAGGTGGGGCGTTGTTGGGATTAATTAGGTCATGGCTAATTGGTAGGAAGCAGAGAGTCGGCATAAATGGTACCAAGTCAGAGTGGGGAGCAGTCAAAAGTGGTGTCCCCCAGGGATCTGTATTAGGTCCGTTGTTGTTTGTTATATACATAAATTACCTTGATTTAGGTATAACTAGTAGGATAAGTAAATTTGCAGACGATACCAAAATGGAGAGAACAATTGATTAAGACTGAGATATAGAGTGCCTCCAAAGGGATCTAGATACTTTACACGAATGGTCAGTAAATTGGCAGATGAAGTTTAACATTGACAAATGCAAGGTATTAAAGATAGGGAAGATGCATGTTAAATATAAACTAGCTAATATGGAATTAGAAAACTCAGACTGTGAGAAACATCTAGGTGTGTTTGTTAGCAATGATTTGAAGCCTAGAAAACAGTCTATAAGCGTTCGTAACAAGACAAACAGGATTCTCGGGTTCATCTCTAGGAGTGTGAGTAACAAAACAGCTGATGTTATCTTAAAACTTTATTTGTCATTAGTGAGACCCCATATTGATTATGCTGTTCAATTTTGGTGTCCTTATTACAGAATGGACATAGATTCATTGGAGAGAGTACAACGTAGAATGACAAAAAAATATCCATAATATTAGAAATCTTCCGTATAAGAACATAAGATCATAAGAAAATGGGAGTCTGCAGAAAGCCGAATGGCCTAAGCAAGGCAGATCCCTGTCCCACACAACCCCAATTACAAAGCCCAAATATAGTCTCAACACTCTAATACCCTGAGGATCATCTTACCAAAACGGTTAGTGATTAACGCAGGATTACAGGGGTCTGCAGAGCGCTGATTGGCCCAACCCGGCTGATCCCCCTTCACACCCAACCCTTCTCGTCCATATGCTTATCCAATTGTATCTTAAAGCTCCCTACCGTTTTTAATTCCACTATAGCACTTGGTAGTCCATTCCACCCATCTACAACTCTGTTACCAAACCAATATTTGCCTATATCTTTTCTGAAACGAAATTTATCTAATTTGAAACCATTGGTACGAGTTCTTTCGCTATCACTGAGCTTTAGTACATTTGTCATGTCCCCTTTGTTAATCCCACTAACCCACTTGAACACCTCTATCATATCGCCTCTAACTCTGCGTCTCTCTAACGAATGTAAGTCTAATTTCTTCAACCTTTCTTTATACGGAAGATTTCTAATATTATGGATCATTTTTGTCATTCTACGTTGTACTCTCTCCAATGAATCTATGTCCATTCTGTAATAAGGACACCAACATTGAACAGCATAATCCATATGGGGTCTCACTAATGACAAGTAAAGTTTTAAGATAACATCAGCAGTTCTGTTACTCACACTCCTAGAGATGAACCCGAGAATCCTGTTTGCCTTGTTTCGAACGCTTATACACTGTTTTCTAGGCTTCAAATCATTGCTAACAAACACACCTAGATCTTTCTCACAATTCGAGTTTTCTAATTCCATATTAGCTAGTTTATATCTAATATTTGTATGCATCTTCCCTATCTTTAATACCTTGCATTTGTCAATGTTTATGTTAATCCACGTTTCAGTTAGCGCTATTATGTCTATATTTTCTTTGCTAACAAGGGCTCTAAGTTCGTTCATTTTGTTACATAGACTCCTACAGTTTGTGTAATATACTCTCAATTTACTTCTTTTCTTTATACCTAATGTACCTTTATTTCTAACGATATTTCCATCTTCCGTTGCACCATCACTACTATCATTTGTAATATAGTCATCATTTTTAGCATGAGACTGAATATCCTTATCGCTTTTGCCTGACGCTAAAATTGTTCCATTTAACCTCTCATTTACACTCTCAATATTTCTGTTCAAAACCCCACAACCACCCTATCTAAAGAACTAGCTAATGTGGAAACCCCTAACCCTGAAAGATGAACCCCATCCCTTGCGTACATCCCATCTCTCCCATAGAAACTATCCCAGTTATCAATGAATGGTATTGCTTTTTCTTTGCAATATTTCTCCAAACGGCAATTGACACCAATCGCCCTGGATGTCCATTCCTTGGGAACTCCTCTTCTGGGTAGGATACAATGTACTACAGGGATCCCTCCCTTCATCCTAACCTAATCTAACACATCCCTATACTGCTGCAGCAGTTCCTCACTTCTACCCTTACCAACATCGTTACTCCCGGCACTGAGACAGATAATGGGGTTATCTCCACTATCTTCCAAGATGTGGTCCCTCTTCTCTAAAACCCTCCCAACTCCATGGCCAGGCAGACACACAACCTTCCTAAGTTTAGTGCGGGTAGCCCTAACTAAATGTCTTACCATGGAGTCGCCCACAATCGACACAGACTTACCTTCTCGGGACACAGACTTACCTTTCCCTCGGGAGGATCCAGCAGCTGCAGTTGGAGAACCCCCGGTGGTGGCAGAAGCTCCCTTGGTGGTGGTGGTGGTGGTGGTGGTGGGGGTGGTGGTGGTGATAGGTAGCACAGCGTCAGCGGTTGGAGCTGAGTCGGCGGCAGGCACTTCGGCTAACCCTCCCTTATCCTGACTATCTTTTCCCTCACATTCGTCTCGCAAAGGAGAGAGTGTATTTGTCACACTCATACCTATTCTACTATCCTGCTTCTTGAGTGTGACTTTCCCACCCGTATTTTTAACAACCTGCCATGAATACAATTTTTCATCAACTTCCTCCCTTTTCCCCTTACTCGACTTTATTTCCTCTGGGCTAAGCTTGAAAGCTAGATTTTCATCTTTAATCAAATCCACTTCCCTCTGAAGTTTAACATTAACCTCCCTTAGAGCCAAGACCTCTTCCTTCACCACAACCATCTCTTCCCTTACCTGGAGAATAAGATGATGCAGTTCAGTAAAGGACTCACACTCCATACCTGACATGATCCCAAAAAGCTTAGCGAGGAGCAAACAACTAAGTACAGAAAACAAAAACAAATAAGTCAACTAACAGCTAAAAACTGAACTATAACACTTTTATATATACACGAGTGCACTGCCTCCAAACACAGGTAGGTGCGTATGGTCACTGGGTCACGAGCAGGTGGTCCGGGCAGGAACTCAAATTAACACAACCTCCTCCTGTCACTGACTGAACTGAACTGAGAAAGGTTGAAGAAATTAGGCTTACATTCGTTAGAGAGACGCAGAGTTAGAGGGGATATGATAGAAGTGTTCAGGTGGGTTAGTGGGATTAATAAAGGGGACATGAAAAATTTGCCAATGTTCAGTGATAGTGAAAGAACTCGAACAAATGGTTTCAAATTAGATAAATTTCGTTTCAGAAAAGATATAGGCAAATATTGGTTTGGTAACAGAGTTGTAGATAGGTGGAATAGGCTACCAAGTGCTATAGTGGGATCAAGAATGATAGGGAGCTTTAAGATAACATTAGATAGGCATATAGACTAGATGGGTTGGGTGTAAGGGGGATCTGTCAGGTGTGGGCCAATCAGCGCTCTGCAGACCCCCGTTTTCTGACCTGACCGTTTCGCTGAGGCCATTCCTAATGGTGTTAGTGAGCTAAGCTTATAATTAGGGTTAGGTGTAAGATTGATCTGCCTTGTGTGGGCCAATCGGCTTTCTGCAGACTCCCATTTTCTTATGTTCTTATCTGCCCGATTTGAGTGAAAACGTTTGCGAGACCTTTGTCTTACAGTGGACGAACTCAGGCTGCTGAGGTTGATACTGGACTAGATAGACCTTTCCTTTTTACTGTAAATGCTACGATCGTCATGCAATTATATACTTCTAATAATTGTATACCTAAATATCAACATCATTTAGCTCACTATTTTTGTGCAATCAAATATATTGTTTATCTGTATGTGAAGATAACGTCCCTAATTGCAAACACTCTTCAATTTTTGGTACGAGAATCTCATACCTGGTCCCATTTCCTACTTCCGCAACCACATGCAAACACACCTCCAATGAGGCTGGTCCAATATCGTTCGCGTGAACACCTACCGCAATTGCATAGATTGCACTTTTATTTATTTCCTGCGAGTATAAAGATGTTCATGAAATGTTTTCTTCAAACTAAACCGTTTCATTATTAACTTTCTTGATTGGTTTATGTATATCGCCAAATTGCTTACTCTCAAATGTACAATTTTAAATATAGCGGTCATTCGCATAATTCTGTTTGAGAGAGACGATTCCACGATGAGTTGGTTTCTATGGGTGACAGGTCAGTTGAACCAGTGCCACTTCAACCAGTGCCACTTCAACCAGTGCCACTTTAACCAGTGCTAACTCAACCAGTGGCCACTTCAACCAGTGACCATTTCAACCAGTGACCATTTTAACCAGTAGGTTAGGTTAGGTTAGGTTAATTAGGTTAGGTTAGGTTAGGTTAGGTTAGGTTAGGTTAGGTTAGGTTACTGGTTAAAATGGTCACTGGTTGAAATGGTCACTGGTTGAAGTGGCCACTGGTTGAGTTAGCACTGGTTAAAGTGGCACTGGTTGAAGTGGCACTGGTTCAACTGACATGGAACCGTTTCTATGATATAAATTTGGAACAATTATTGTACTCTTATTAACCTCTGAAGTGCGCATGGGGGTAATTGGAAACGTCCCCCTGTGCTGACGTATTTGAGGTGTTTCCGTCACTAAAATATTCATTGTGCCATTAATAGCATTAATATTTATCCATATGCGCCTATTATGGGTTGATTATAAAGGTATTAACCTGAAACAACAATAAAACGAGTGAAAACAGCGTTTGGATGGTCAAAATCGGAGATATAGCCCGCGAGTTGTATAATGTATGGGTGAGGCAATCTGCTTTCCCGCCAATTTCCCCCAAGGCCACTGAGACACAGTCGATCGATACTCTCTCTCTCTCTCTTGCACTCGCTTGCTATCAGTGATGACCACACCCTCCAATCGGATTTCTAATGTTAGCACGAAAATATACCTCAGAATAAGGGAATAACAGGGAAAATAGGTGATAACTGAAGGAGAGGAGGAAAGTGGGGAAGGAGGGGAGGTAGAGGACTGAGATTTTGCATGGCCCAGGGGCCAAAAAAAAAAAAAAAAATAAAAAAAAAAAATATAAAAAAATATTTTTTTTTCGATGTCAAAAGTTGATTTTTATTTTCTCTGACTCTTAAGAGTCTTCCCGCAGTGCGCCGGGGGAACTCTTAAGAGTCTCCCCGCAGCTCCCGGGTTAACTATCATCAAACGTTAGCATGACACCTACCCTTGCTCTTGCTTAATGTTTGTCTCGACCTTCTCTCTCTCTCACAACTTTACAGACACTTTCCCACCTTCCATCTAGTCTCTCCGGGTCCCAACTCTCGTCCTCACAACTTCTGATGCTTTTCCTTGTTCAACTTTGGCCAGTCCTTCTTCGCTTACAACCAATTGTCAAACTCCGCCCTCCACCCCCACCCTCACCCTCACCCTGCACCTGTTTACTTTCAACCCCTTCCATGACCCCCCCCCCCATCTACCCTGTCTTCTCCCACAATCCACCATTTTCTTATCTATGGACCTTAACTTCTGAATGTTCAAATCCACAACTTATCCATCTTGCACCCCTTCCCTTCCTTCCCCTATTTTCCAATTATATGACTAGTTTCCCTCTCCCACAGCATACATAGCCTCATCCCGAGAATTACCTCGCCTCCTATCTCTATTTTCTCCCCTGATGACTGCTTTCCTAGAGGTACTGTAGGGTATAATTATTTTAAGCTCACATTGCCATCGACCTCATTCCCCCTTCCCTATCCATTACTATTTTTCCTCTTCCCCCTCCAACATTGTGTATATTCATGTTTTCCTTAGCCCCCTTCGTGTTCTTTATTCAGGAATATTTTCCTTTTTCCCCAACCACTCTTAGAGTCTCTCTTCATGGTTATTAGCTTCCTCTCTCTCCCACTCTATTTTCATTATTATTTTCCCTCTTCCCCTAACCCTCTTTTTCCTTCCCACCACCACTGTCCTTATTTACCAGTTCACCAATATCCATTGTCATTATAAAGTACCCCCTCCTAATTCCTCTACCTATAACAAAATATAACTCTCCTCTCTTTATGCAACGAATATACGCCACCACGTTCCTTCTATCCATATGATCGTGTTTATCCCAATCTTAAAATACATCTTTTCCTATCACACTATTGTCCCACTCACGCCTACCTTCCCTCACCCACTGCCCTCTTCCAATCTACATGTTATAATTTCATATTTCCTCACATTTTCCAAATACTAACATGTCAACAGTAACGACAATAACTCTATGGCTTTTTTATCATGATTTGGTTTGACATCATAATATTGATAGTAGAAAATCTTATCACTTTTAATAACCTTATTCGTCGATATTTGAAATGGAAAACAATATTATTATTACAAACACGTGATTACTGTCTTATAATTCTTACCGCCTGCAGTTCCTTTGGCATCCTTCCTTATGTAATCCTTACAAGCAGCCTAGTTGGGATCAGTAGAACCCATGTTGTTTGCTACCCTATGTAATCTCCTTCTCATTCGTAATATTGCTATCCCTACTTGCTTTCTCCTGCTTTTGTTTGTGCTACAATATTATAGTTACTTAATCCCATTCAATTCTCAAACCTGGCCTACTATATTGTAATCACCACTGTAATTCTCAAACCTGGCCTACTATATTGTAATCACCACTGTAATTCTCAAACCTGGCCTACTATATTGTAATCACCACTGTAATTCTCAAACCTGGCCTACTATATTGTAATCACCACTGTAATTCTCAAACCTGGCCTACTATATTGTAATCACCACTGTAATTCTCAAACCTGGCCTACTATATTGTAATCACCACTGTAATTCTCAAACCTGGCCTACTATATTGTAATCACCACTGTAATTCTCAAACCTGGCCTACTATATTGTAATCACCACTGTAATTCTCAAACCTGGCCTACTATATTTAATCACCACTGTAATTCTCAAACCTGGCCTACTATATTGTAATCACCACTGTAATTCTCAAACCTGACCTACTATATTGTAATCACCACTGTAATTCTCAAACCTGGCCTACTATATTGTAATCACCACTGTAATTCTCAAACCTGGCCTACTATATTGTAATCACCACTGTAATTCTCAAACCTGGCCTACTATTGTAATCACCACTGTAATTCTCAAACCTGGCCTACTATATTGTAATCACCACTGTAATTCTCAAACCTGGCCTACTATATTGTAATCACCACTGTAATTCTCAAACCTGGCCTACTATATTGTAATCACCACTGTAATTCTCAAACCTGGCCTACTATATTGTAATCACCACTGTAATTCTCAAACCTGGCCTACTATATTGTAATCACCACTGTAATTCTCAAACCTGGCCTACTATATTGTAATCACCACTGTAATTCTCTACTATGAAGTATATCCTTATACAGAGTTAGCATCATTACTATAATGTTTCCCATGTGAACTTTATCCTTACACTTGGTAATCACCTTTACTATTATATACCTCCTATAACCTGCGGGCTTCCTGCTGCCATTATCTGATGTACTTTTATTTGGTACAGACACATTTAATAGTCTTGTTCAATCTCCATATTTTAAACTTTGTTCATCTCTCAAGTTGATATTGAATACATGCCTTCTCACACAAACAAACATTTGATAATATCCCAGCCTTGTCTAGTAATATTCTATAGCATTTTTGGCTTTTATTGCGAGGTAAATAATATTGGCGACCGTACATTCCTTGCCAACATAGTAGTAGTCTTCGTACACATTTGTGGTCAACATATTCTTGGATCAATTGGATTATTCTTATAGAACATTTAAAACTTTAAATATTAATTTAAGCTAGTCCCGAAGTTTGGTGCACCTAATTTGGGACATACACACACACACACGCACACACACACACACACACACACACACACACAATCTATCTCACTATATATATATATATATATAAATGAAAAACAACATTGTGTTTATATGTTATAATACATCCAGTTTACTCTCTTTCCTACTTATCGCTCGACTTTAGATGTTCAACCCTTATGTGTCATATATTCCTCCTCCTCCATATTATGTAGAATATAAATCTCCCTCACTACCCCAAGACTTTTAAGAGGGTCCCATGTAAGTTTACCTGCACTCTCAGCCTCCACCAGAAACGACCCACTTTGGAACATGAAACTACTTTTAAGAGGGTCCCATGTAAGTTTCCCTGCACTCTCAGCCTCCACCAGAAACGACCCACTTTGTAACATGAAACTACTTTTAAGAGGGTCCCATGTAAGTTTCCCTGCACTCTCAGCCTCCACCAGAAACGACCCACTTTGTAACATGAAACTACTTTAGCCACTTGGTACAACGACTTGGGTGATACATAAGCTTGTATTACGTAACTCATCATAGCAAAATGCAGTGCAACGCCACAGTGGAGAACAGTATACATAGCATACCAAAATGCATAGTACAGCAAAGTTTCTGAATAGATTATCAATATATTACACTCCTTGTATAAAATCTAAAATATCTAGTATTAATTGATCTTACGGAACTAGCTGAATAATATTACAATTAACAGTGCACACAAACCGTAGCTTGACTCAGGACTCACTGAATGCATGTATTGTTTATTTTGTAAATTGACTATATTGATAAGAAACGAAAACCCACTCTATTATTAACTTGATTACATTACTAATCAATGATATAAGGATAAACACATTTTGTTGATGTATGAGTACATAATGATCTCATCTCAATATATTCATATCATTCGCTGTGCCTTTTCCTATAGATAATATTTATATAATCATTCTGCTACATCTACTCCAGCTATGTTATTTGTGTGAGTATTTAAAATGACCTCATAGTGTGCAATATAGTCCTATGACTGTCCTCTAAAGGCTACTTCCACTCCAGCCTAGCCATCTTCGTAATGTGTAATCAAGGAACGAAATGGATTTTATGCTGCCCAATTCGCACACATTGTAATACAACACAATACCACTTAGATATGCTTTGTTATAGTAATTTGTTGTTGTTGTTCCCCAAGCTGCCTGGCCGAACAGCCCCAAGGCCCCGAGCAATTTCAAGGCCATAACCGAGCACCCCCACAGAACCCTCCCCGCCGACCACAATAAAGCCTGGGTGACCGAAGCCACTCCATGGCGGGGTCTGAGGAGGGTGCGGAAACGCCCGGGAAACCAAAGCCACACCCAGGGCCCTGTGCCCCTCAGCAATTATGAAGAGAAAGTTGAGGGGCAAGGGAAAAATGTGACGCTTCGGCTTCCAATCTTGGTAGATTGGGAGGTCATTCCACGGAAGAGACGCCGTCACTTGAGATCCAGAAAATATATAAGTTAAAGGAAATGTCAGAGTAAGCTATGGGTATGGCAGAGACCGCTCAGCTCTCACTCTGATAGACCAGCCCATCACCACATGACTAGAACCCAATCCTCTCAGCATCAGCTAGAAAAGGCCCTAGAAAGCCGCCTTTGGCGGGGGGATAGCTCCCCTATTTCAACCACTTTCGTGGTTGGGCACCCGCCCGTAATTTTGTAATTTGTTTACATATATAATAGATTGGAGGACATTTTGCTAGGTTAGAATAATTTGACTTGGCTAATACAGGTACTGCTATGTACGAATTGGTGATTATAATTATATTAAAGTCACAACTAACGCAGCTCCATATAACCGCGCGGGCAGTTGGTAGAAGAATAGGAGGAGGAAAAGGATTAGAAACAAAATGAGGATGCAGCAGAAAAAAATATGAAGGGGTGCTGTAGGTGGGGCACGAGGAGGACAATGAATAGAAGGAGGCAGAGTAGCAAGAGGACGACGAATACGAAGGGGAAGAGCAATACAAAGAACTTACAGATTGCAACAGACTTCTTGTTTTTTATGAGGCTGTTTTGAGTTCTACAGGTAAATTTAGTAACTAAGTAGAGATAGGGCTAGTAAAGCAGGAGGAGAGAGAGCGGAATACTATGAGAAAGGATAAGAGGAGGAAAAGGTGATGTCAACTATAATTATGTATAGGGGGTATTAGAGGCAGTACTTCTGGAGTAATGAAGGGGGGAGATGACGTTAGTAGGGCTGGATGGTGCTGTTGTGAGGGAGTGGGAGTGGGGACGAGAGGGAAAACGAGTGAGAGGCTAGGAAGGTGAAAGTTTGTGTGTGAGTGTGTGTAAGTGAGAATGTGATAATCTACCATAAATTCAGATAGACAGACCCAATACCGACATATTATAACCAAATTACCCGCCGAGAAAAGGTCGAAAAAGGTCGAGAGAGAGAGGGAGAGATGGGTATAGAGGCTATAAACAGAGATGACCGCATCATACCGTAGTTCCGTGGGTAATGGGTTAGGGTCTGGTATACGAAGGGGCAGGAAACGGTAAAAGGGGGCAGGGAGAATAGAGGATGAGACAACTGTACTTATATTGTATATGCATAAAATAAATTGTTCTAAATAGTTTGTTGATAATCTTTTTGTTTTGCATTTCATATTATCACCACCACCACTTCCACTATCGCCTTCTAACCCACATTTATTCTCCATCGTGTAAATTATATCTATGACATTGAGTTCCTGCTGAATGTGTGGCATTGGATATGATTTATATATTGCACAGTCTGGGAACAAGAGTCACAATCTACCGGTTTCTATCTTACCATTAACCATAACACAACCGGGAGTCATGTAATAGTAGGAAAGAGGTGCAACAGAGGGCGGACCCGGGTCGGCAGAGGTGTTTACGTTGTGTGTGTGGGAGGTTTTGAATTACCTCCATCCTTGTGTTTTGTGTTATGGTGGTGTTCCTGGTCTGTGGAGAGAATATCATAACAACTTGGCAGATAAGGTAAGTGTCAGTGTGGCAGTATAGACGGCCAGGATGTAGGTAGAGTTGTGTTGTTGTGTGTATGGTCTGGGTGCTGGTTGTCCACTGTACACTAACCCCGTATTATAGAACCACACTTAACCCTTAATTAGCGGCTCACCACATAAGTCGAGTTAAATAAAGCTGGACTATGTGGCGGCGCTCGACATAGGTCGAGTGGCAATTTCAGCACGTAATGTTGCTGAGAGAGAGAGACAAGTGGTGGCAGGAGACTAGCGAGCGTATGACTGCTCCAGACCACCGCGGCGAACCTACTGACACGAATCTCAGCTCCCTCCTCCCTCTCTCACTCGCTACATACTGAATTATATGGGGAAAGTACCGAATTACATGCTTTTTGCACTCGCGTTGCACGGTTATTGCAAGAAAACTAGCCATCATAAAAGGATCGTTATGGTGTCATTCGAAAGCTCTGTTTATGCCCTTTCAGGGATAGGTACTTGTTTTACGTTCTGGGTCTTATTTAGGCATGAAAATTATCACGTAAACAGCCCTATTTTGGCTAAAAACACCCCGCTGGGCGGTACATATAAATAAACCGCATAGGCCGCTCGTAAGGTGTTAACCCGGGAACGGCGAGGGGGGGGTTATGAACTAGCTCCCCATGGGCGAACATATGGGCTCCATTCAGGTCTATAATCGTCATTTTACGATAAATATCGTTATTACCTATTCATATGAGCCTATTTTACCTTCACTATGAAGATAGTAACCTGTAACAACAATCAAACCAGTGAAAATATAATTTTTCTGGTCAAAATCGCGAATATAGATGAACCAGCCCATTCATGAATTTTGGAGAAAGTTGAGGCAACCCCTCCCTCCACGAGGCCTCAAGCCACACTGAGCCTACTCATACACACACTCGCTTGTGTAACACACCTGCTAGGCACGTAAGCACATCCCCCACACAGTTTGCTAATGTTAGCACAAAATATACCAACAAATTAGGGGATAACAGGGAAAATAAGTGATAATTGAAGGGGGAGGGGAAAGGGAGGAAGGAGGGGATGTGGAGGAGTGATATGAGGTATAGGGAACACAATAAATAAAAAACAAATAAAATAAAAAACTTGTTTAGTGCTGTTTAAATGGTATTTTTAGGCCTTCCTCTTAAGAGCTTTGCCGCCGTCGCCCAGTAAAACCTCTTAAGAGCTTTGCCGCCGTTTACGGGTTAAAAGCTTCCCTAACACAATATCCAACGAAGATAGTACAACTGATGCTAATTTGTGATAAAGGGCTAAAAGTCATCAGCTTTCAGAAATATCACTATTTGTTTCTGCTTATTTCATTTATGAAGGCTTAGGGTTTCACATAAGTGTGGTATTAAAAGACTGGGCGTGTCTCTAGTTGCTATGGCAACTCGTTTTTCCACGGGTCCTCGCCCTTGTATTGTGTGTGAAGTATTGTCCGTTTTGCATTTTCAACTAACTATTTAAAACTCCATCTGTGTTAAACTAATTTATACAAACTGCAACTCCTAATTCATTTTAATGCGTTCAATTGCCTTATTCTTTGTTGCATTTCAACAATTTGCATCTTTCGGGAAAGTTAGTTTTGGGTAGATTAGAAAGGTTAGGTTTCTAGAATAGCCTTTTATAATTAGAACATAAATATTGCATTTATATAACGTTATTGTGAGTAATCTAAACATCTTCCGGTTTAGTTACATGAATATCATATTAGGCTCTAGTGTTCGTTTATTAAGTACTGGTATTTGCGTTTGATACGTAAATTCAATACAAGCCTTCATTGTCGTTTTTTGTATGACGTCTTGGTCTTCAGTAATATAACACCAGTATTCTTCAGTACATATTTATATTGTAGTATAATAAAGTTAGAAATTTAAAGTCATGTTATTTTTTCAACATTATGAAACGTTAAATCATTGCAAATCGTTGGGAAACTGTTATTGGTGTATTTCCAATTACAAATCAAAGTGTTTTTGAATGATGTAATTAATTAAAGTATGATGCAATTTGGATTGAACTGCGCCAGGCGACCCCAATATTTAATACAACAGTTTACAAGTTTGAAAATATTAATATGTTTTATGGAACCAGCTTCATGGGTACTTGGTGAAGCTGATTTACCTGTAATTACTAATTAGTTGGTGTTGTTATTAACCAGGTAAAGTGCACGGTTGGTGAGAATTTGTAGTCTTCTTTCAACTGATGATAATCCTATCCAAACCAGGCCTAACTGACTAACTCAACCCAAATGCCTAAGTTACCAAATCATTTAGTTATAAATTAATTAAGTATCCAATTATATCGTAGTTGCCCAACCATAACCTAACTGGTAAAAATCTTGATTACTTTAGCCACTTTTATAGGTAATTCTGTATATTTTCTACAAAAATATTATTGGCAAAACCTAAAAAATCAGTAATATACGGCCTCATTATCCCAGAATATTAACACAAACACAAGTGGGGAGGGCTTTGAAGTTCAGGGAAAATGAGTGGTTAAGACGTTTAATGGGTAAGCAAACATTGTCCACACCTTTAATAGTTCATACAAACTGAAACTCGAGCCAAGTGTTGTACTTACCAGATGTAATAAAGACATAACATATGATAAATGTGGATCGATCCACACTCGAACGTCACCAGTTTCTCACCAGTAACTTAAAACCAAGGCAACATTGTGCTGAAGTTGTTAAGAAGGCAAACAAAATTATAGGTTTCATAGTTAGATCATTTGAACATAAATCAAAAGACATTATCCTCACCCTTTACAATTCATTAGTCTACCCACTTTTGGAATACTGCATTCAGTTCTGGTGCCCTTACTATAGAAAAGATATAGACAAATTGGAACGAGTTCAATGTAGAGTTACCAAGATGATAGCCTACCCTGTCTTCGGAACAAACCATACGAGGAACGTCTTGAAGAACTAAATTTATATCCACTAACCAAGTGCAGATTGAGAGGTGACCTTAATCAAATTTTCAAGATCATTAAAGGCATCATCGACAACATGAACTGTAATAAATATTTTACGATTGGCCGATCAAACTACACGCAGGAAAAATGGCTGCAAAATCATTGGTAAATCATTCAACTCTAACGAATCCAAGAATTTCTTCTTTAATCGAATCTTCAACTTGTGAAATGGGTTTCCTCGAGATGTCATAGACTGCAACACAGTCGATTCCTTAAAGTTCGTCGAGAAAAGCACCTTGCCCTGAACCCATGTTTGACTGTATTTGTAATTGAATGAATATTTTCTTTAGTAGTGTTTGTTCAATAACCTAATAGATCTAAATATAATTTCCCCTGCCATGAACTAAGCCACAGGGCAGCACTTCCTTCTCACATATTTCCCACAGTCTCTCCAAAATACTGTTGCAACACTTGGAACAGCAGTGTTTTGGAGGGCAAGTAACCTCGATGGGTCGCATAACCTGTTGTTGCTTGTTTTCCTTTGTACTTCTTTGTAAACACATGACTGTAGGCTGACTGCTAGATATGCCTAAGACTATCCAAACATAACGTATGGCAATTGATTTACCCAAAAGTAAGCAAATCTCACGAAATCAAGGCAACATTTGGCTCAGATTTTGCATAATTAGGGATCCGGATGGATCCATGATGGGTTCACCCCTCCCAGGACTTATTGTAATCATCTATGTTGCCAGAAGGGGGCATTACCAAAAGTGAGATATGATAATCCCGCTCTCGAGTTGGTATGAACGGACCACCAGAACCGGCCGGGTAGTCAACAGACTGAGAGACAAAAGCGTGAAGTGGCTATGTATTACAGACTTTACTCTTATGGGCACCTCTAACACAAACTATTGTGCACATACTGGTAGGTAATGGACTAGTTCAAAGGATGTACATTGTGTTTCACGGGTAGGAATACAAGAAATTTTTTCAATTGCTGCCTAAGCCTCTGTAGTCTACCACAACCACGTAACTCAGCACATTATAGCCTTCACCCATGGATAGGCACGATAATTCATTAACCTCTCGGCTGCGCAGCCCCTGTAGTATACACCATACCCCTCTGCGTAGGTATTTTGATTCATTCCTCACTAAAATCATTAATTTACCATTATTATAATTTATACTTATCCAGATGTGCCTATTTTACGTTTAATATGAAGATACTAACATGTGACAACAATAAAACAAGTGGGAATAGTGTTAGGGGGGTGACAAACACGAAATATTGCCGAGCAGTTCATTCATGGAGTTGACAGGGAGCGAGAGTACACCCTCCCTACACGAGCTCTAAAGCGAGACTGGAGGTAGTGTGGGCTACTCTCTCTCTCTCTCTCCTCCCTCCACACCCTCCCTTTCCACCTTGGAACAGGGTGGGGAGTTTTGGCGCCATAAAT
Source organism: Paralithodes platypus (assembly GCA_032716605.1). Lineage (NCBI taxonomy): Eukaryota > Metazoa > Arthropoda > Malacostraca > Decapoda > Lithodidae > Paralithodes > Paralithodes platypus. Next base: position 35,943,098 of record CM064529.1, read on the forward strand.
AAACCGATAATTACAGGAATAAGATAAAAATTGGTGATAATTGAAGGGGGGGGGGGGGGCTGACTTTGACACATGTGAAGGAGTGATTGGAGGTATGGAGGGGAATTATCTCACGTAAGCACAATTTTTTTTTTGTAAGTGCCACTGAGGTGTTTTAAGTTTTTTTTGTTTAGGCCTAGGATCTTAAGAGTCTCCCCTCAGTTGCCCAGTAAAACCTCTTAAGAGTCTCCCAGCACTTGCCGGGTTAAGCTTTCCTCATAATCATTTTTTACCTTACGAACATTTTTTAACACTTACGGTGCGGGCATGCTTCCGCCTATTTCCGTCATATTACGGCTCATTCAGGCACTCCTGATTGATTTATCAAGTGTCTGCATGAAATAAAATATATTCAGGCGAAAACTAGAAGAAAATAGCTTCAAAACGACACCAGAATGAGCTTCGTAGCTTGAGGGGTTCACCCGCAACACTACCATAGACATTAGCTAAAATGAGCAATTCTCGCTAATGTCGCGGTATTTTTGCCTTTGGCAGCATTGTATATCTAGCGAGACTCTGAATCAGACCCTTTGGTGTACCGGGCGGCTGCCTGGGAGGGGGACGGGTGGCCTGCCGCGCTCTCGATCCCTCACACTCAATTTTACAGGATTGAAGAGACTTTAAAAGCCTGTAGATTACTGTAAATTGGCATGGCGTTCCGGAACGTCTCCCGCAGGGAAAGGATTATGGAATCATTGGTAGCATTTTTTGGTCTTCTTCACCTTCCCTTCAAAGATGTATCAATGAAAACTTCATTGCAACAATGTCCACATACTGTACCATTGCCCATAGCTATTCATGTTAATGTTGCATTGTGTAAATGTAGGCTAATTCCCATCATTTTTTCTAAGTATCGCCTGGTTTCTACTGACTCGCATAGATATATAATATGCCAATGCATATATTTATTCTTTTACCAAGGTTATACTTCACAATTTAACCCGAGAACGGTGAGAAGACTCTTAACCCTCGGTTCCTGGTTGGGCTTCCAGAAGCCCATTAGCTATTGCCTCTGTGACACCCAGATGGGCTGCTGAAATCCATTGCTTTCAGTTTAAGGCTTAAAACCAATTAAAACCGCACTAGAGAAAGTTTTGTTGTCTTGGCGGGTCGTCGTATAACGAACAACAGCAAGAACACACAGCCAGCCAGTCAGCTGACTACTGCTTGAAGGCAAGCCTTACGAATGTTTTGCATTGATTTTCCCTAGTCCCAAACCATGCATGAAAGCAGATGACAATGACTTAGGAATGGATACAATGGTGAAATATATCAGTAATCAATAACCAATTATCAATATAATCAATATTATTATATAATACATAATAAGTAATCCATAATCGATAATCAATAATAAATTGTTGAACGAATATAAACAGACCGTAGACACGGTCGACAGAGCGGCGGCGCTGCATTCAGACGAAGGTCTGAATTCCCGCTTAACTCGACATTTTATTTCTCACCTCACTCAATAACTATACAATGTAGAATGTTCTAATCTTCACCTTTTGCACGGCATCGACCATATCTACCTCAGGTATGCATAAAAACTTGGTTAGGGCATTTATTTGCAGAGATAAGAGCATCGATATATGGCGAAAGTCGGAGGTAAACACTGCACTCTAGCCTTTCGTCCTCCTTACTAACCTAAATATTTTTATCATAAATACTGAACCACTTGGTCTAGAGACTTCTAGTTTTCACCAAAAGCAAGACAACAACGAAAACTGCTGCTGTATATATATATAAGCTAGGTTAGGCCAGTTTTTAGTGTATAAAATTGTGCGGCAAAATCCCGAGACTTCTATATTTTACCAAGGATCGAGCTTGGCGGGAGTATTTAAAGAGCCCGAAGCTGGAGGGTTAAGAGGTTTTGGTTGTGAAAGGCGACGAACCTCTTAAGATCCAAGGCCTAAGACAAAACTTTTAAAAGGCCCCAGTAGCAATTAAAGCAAAGGAATATGTGATTAAGTGAGATAATTCTCCTCCATACCTTCTATCACTCCTCCATATATGTCAAAACTCCCTCCTCCCCCCTCCATTCAATTATCACCTATTTGTCCTCGTATTCCCTTGTTTATTGGTGTATTTATCGCGCCAATCTCTCCAACCCGGTTCCAAGGTGTTCTCCTGCACATATCGAGTGCGTGGGGAGAGAGAGAAGTGAGAGAGCTGCCTCAGTCTGCCTCCAGGCCTTGGAGAGAGAGGGTATATATCTCGTTCGCCTCACACTTCATGACTGGAGGGTCGGCAAAAATTTGTCTTTTTCACCCCCCAAATACTATTCCCACTTGTTTTATTGCTGTTACATGTTAATATCTTCATATTAAACGTAAAATAGGCGCATATGAATATGTAATAACAATATTTATCGTAAAATGAAAATTTTAGGCAGAAATGAAGCCTAATACTGTCGCTTGGCGGTAGGATGTGCACTACCAATAGCTCGCGCTTAACGGGTTAAGAGGGGGCAGGGTGCTAGGAATCCTACCCCACTCGTATAATTTTACTCGACAAGACAGAGAAGCGGGCAAGGGAACGCGAAAGTGGTCCCGGACCTTGAGAATAGGAACTTTAAATGTTGTTTCTGTTCAGGCTCTGTCTCGTGTAAGCCACCCCGTCTCGTGTAAGCCAACCCCAGCAATGGGGTATGTGCATGAGTATACTGTATACGTACTGTTACGCTGGCCAGCTTGCCAGAATGTACTCGTAACTCGTTAGCGCTCGCCAGGGCAGTGAAATGGGCTATAATAATCGTAGAACGATGTTCTTTCTTTCTTAGTGTTCATGTTGTCACAGACAGATCAGTGGTGGTCTTTATTCTTGTCTGTGACACTTGGAAGTATTTTATATCATTGATAGAATATAAGATATCTTGTGTGAAGTTGTAAGGAGAAAGAGAGCGAGCAGCGAGGTAGTAATATGTGCGTGTGTATGTACGTGTGACTCCCTCGCTCGGGCGGAAACAAATATACCGCTATACGCTAAACTCCTATGTTACTGGTACCACTGTATGATAACCACGAGTGCTATGTAGCTCGTTCTGGTCTCATTTTGAAGCTTTTAGCGCCTAGTTTTTGCTGAATTCATTTCTATTCATGCAGATACTTGATTTATCATTCAGGAAGGCCTGAATATGCCCAAATATGCCCAAAACCCCCCGGTCGACAAGGGTTAAGAAATATTTATGTAAGCAAGTATTAATTAAGTATTATTTGTCTAATAAATGTTGCATTGTCTAATAGTGGTCGTCAGCATATACATAATATCATAAAGCGTTGAATTTACACAGGTCTTATGTAGGGTTCATAAAATCGTCTGGTGGGAGTAAATATAACGCCTTCTGGATGATAGTGTTGAATCCAAAAAGTTCTTTACACGCTAGTGGTTGTTGATTAAATATAAAAACAAAAATTGTATTCCACGAATTATATAAACATTATTGATTCCACTAGCCTCCCTCTCCTCCCGTGCTCTATTACCTCTCTGAGTCCGTCTCTCTGAACTCTGATCTCCATCTGTCTCTCTTGCCAGTATCTCTCTGATCTGTCTTAACCCATTCTTCCAGGCGTTTAATCTACGTCTATCATCTCTCTTCGTTCTATCAGCATCTTTGTTGGTTGGTTGTACCTCCAGAATCTTTTCATACGACATTTGAAATTATATGGACATTAATTATAATGTATGAGTTATCAAATTTCCACTTATTGTTTTTTTGTAGCTTTTCAAGACTCTTTTTTATACAATATTTAACCCAATTATACCAATTTAATTCCAGGATAGTAGGCGACGGTGTAGGAAAAAGAGCCTCGAAATGGTACCAAATACAAGATATCGATCGAACGAAAATCGTCCATGTGAACCAACCTTTATGATTTGCCGGCTTGGATCAAGTCGGCAGAGTTGGGGAAGCGTTAATGTAATTAGTGAGTTAGGACAAGTGAGTCTAGGTTTTGTTGGAGGAAACAACTGCGAAAGTTAGCGTTGTAACGTTAGTGAGGCAAAAGGAAATAATGTGAGAGTTTTGGTTATTATACTGTAGGTAGTTAGAAAACCAATAGATTGAATTGGAGTGTGAGACATACAGTACATATGGAAAGAATTGACAACATAACCTCTGAACCTAACAAGGTTGTTTGTGTATGGGCTAGAGTGGGATAATGATGGAATACAGGGAAATTTAACCTGATAGATGGTGGTCATTAACTACTGTAGTTTGTAAGACCTTGCTGTATATGGCTAAGAGCTCAAACCTACGCTGTATACTGTATAAGATCCATAAAATGTCTTGAGTAGACCATAAAGCAAAACATTCGATAACAATTTAATGTGGTATTGTACCATTAAATTGCGTAATTACGAACGTTAATATATACTAGTATCAATGGTTAGTTAAACATACAACCAGTGAAACCCTGGTAATAAGTTGTCTATAGTGGAGACAATCCAGTGGCCGTACAATAATGATGTATATTTGTAACTGTACCACAATAGTTCTGGTACTATCCTACAAGAACACTGGCCAGCCCAAGGATTGTCGATGTTATTAAATGTACACCATGTACAGCTTCAACATCAATATAATGTGTGTATGTTCTGGATGTGCTGCTATGACAGGGGTGGAAATGGTTTGGTAATATTCTGTATATATTTACATTAGCGTTGCAACACTGTTGAGTGACATGGGGAACTAAGTGCATTACTCGGGTGCAAACGCAGCTGGTCAGAGATTTTAGGTGTCATAGAGTATTTATAGCTCTCAAATGGGCTTACAAGTTATTGATTTGTTTTATCCATGATAAAAGAACACATCACATTCAATACAAGGCAAATGACATAACAATCATTATGTGATGCACTACATAATAAATTGTATTATCGCATTATATCGCCACTTATATCAAAATTCCGCAGGCAGAACCGGTCCTCGATCTTGTTGTTGCATGAGGGAATCTTTAATACAAACGTGAGGAATGAAATCCCCCGACATATGACGCCATATGTTTCTCTAATGCCTCCGTCTGTTCTCATTGCCCTTGGGAAATACCAATTATGTCATCCTTTTATTTTTTGTTTGTGTCCAATTTTTACCCTGCTTGCGTGAGTTAAATAAACATTAATTTTTTCCGAGTCTCCCTCTCCCCTCTTCATGTGTGTGAAAATGGTTATACAGTATATCCTGGCCATTACTTTATTTACTTGAAATGTTCAGAATATGGATTTTTTTTTTCGTAATATTAACATGACATCTAAGAGATTGTAGTTTATGAAAGTGTTAAGAGTAGTTCTACAAAACCTGTGACCATTCTTAACCTCTCAAAAATTATTAGCGTATAATTTTGAGAGAGAGAGAGAGTACAATGGAGTTCAAATGAAATCAAGCAACAACAGGTCCAGCGACCCCTCAAGGCTGCTTGCCCTCCAAAACACTGATGGTCAAGTGTCCAAACAGTAGTTTAGAGTGGATAAGGGCAAAATGGAAAGGGAAAACTTCCATGAGGATTAGGAGATGTTAGTAGGGGACAGTTGTTAGTAATAAGATAGAGGAAAAACAAAAAAATGTATTAAATTACAAATGCAGTTAGTCGTGGATTTAAATTTTAAGGCAAGGTGTTTGTCTAGGCGAAGTTTAAAAGAATCAACGGTGCTGCAGTCTATGCCATCTCGGGGAAGCCCACTCCACAAGTTGACAAATTGATTGAAGAAGAAATTCTTAGACACGTGTGAGTTAAAAGATTTATCAATAATTTTGCAACCGTTCCCCGCATGTAATTTGACTGTTCAATTGTGAAATATATATTACAGTTCATATTGTCGATGCCTTTGATGATTTTGAACACTTGAATTAGGTCGCCTCTTAATCTGCGCTGGGTTAAAGGAAATATATTTAATTATCTAAGACACTCCTCGTATGATTTGTTCTTTGGGGAAGGTATCATTTTAGTAACTCTACGTTGAACTCGTTCTAGTTTGTCTATGTATTTTTGGTAATAAGAGCACCAGCATTGAACGCAGTATTCCAGGAGAGGGTGGACTAAAGAATTGTAAAGAGGTAGGATTACATCTTTGTATTTATGCTCAAATGACCTGCTTATAAAACCAATTATTTTGTTTGCCTTCTTAACAACTTCTGAACATTGTTGATTCGGTTTTAGGTTACTCGATAATGTTACTCTCAAATAAGTTTCTCTGTCTACATTCTTATGCCCCTTTCCCACTGATGCGACTTCTCACGATTTTCACCGCCGACACCAATAAATTGGCACATTCGTGACATGTCGCAACAAAATCTTAAACCCTCGCATGATAATCGTTTGACTCGCAAGGCCTCGCAAGAGCCCTCGCGAGTCATCGCAAATGTTCGGACTGTTCAAAATTTTGGACGAGGACTCACGAGGGTTCGTAGCCCTCGCAAGCATCGTCGAACATCGCAGATGGATCTGCGAGGCCCTCTGAGAACATCGGCGACATCGGCGAGACATTGCGGAGGGTTTCGCACAAAAAAAACTTTGCAACGCTGCACGGCGGATCGCCGATGCTCTCAGATGTTCTGAGAACATCGACGATGCCAAAGAGCACCTTCCGAGGTGGGTAAACAAAAATTATTAGGCCTATAGTAAACCTGTCGACCCTTTTTTCTATGCACCTCTCGTGAGGGGTTCACCTGTTTTTTTTTCTCTTTCTCTCCTTTTCTCTCTTTCTCTAGTTTGTATCCATTCAGCCCCATTCAGCCAACTGTTTTAAGACGTTTATCCCATCCAAGTATCGATATCTTCCTGGCAAGCGATAGCTAACAAGCATTATATGGAGAAATCCGGCTTCGCCGGAGAAATTTTTCTATCGAAAAATTTACAAATTTAGCTTGCTCTCAAAACAAAAATATATATATGTTGGCTCGCTACCGCTCACCAGGAAAATATTGAAACCTGGATGGGGGTAAACGTCTTAAAAGAGTAGGCTGAACTGGGCCGAACGGATACAAGGCAAAGAGAGAGGGAGAGAAAGAGATTTTTTTTTTTTTGGAGTTTTCTCTTTCTCTCCCTCTCTCCTCGTTTTTTGTTTTCTCTTTCTCTCCCTCTCTCTTTGCCTTGTATCCGTTCGGCCCCGTTCAGCCTACTGCTTTAAGACGTTTACCCCCATCCAGGTTTCAATATTTTCCTGGTGAGCAGTAGCGAGCCAACATATATATATTTTTGTTTTGAGAGCAAGCTAAATTTGTAAATTTTTCGATAGAAAAATTTCTCCGGCGAAGCCGGACATTGCCAATCTCCGAATTAAGGGGAGATGGGTCGTTTTTCTGGTCCCCTTTCTTACTCATGGTTAACCCCATTAGTTTTCATATTTTATGACCTTCGGCCCATTAGTTTGGCGATTTTAAGACACTTCACCCCATTTCGTTGTCAATATTAAGACTTTCGTGTCATTTAGGCGTCGAGTTTTGGGAAGGTCAGTCCTCAAGGCAATAGTGAGTTGGGTCTATAATTAGGCCTTGTAAATGGGGCTGGATGTGACAGGGATCTGCCTTGTGTGGGCCGATCGGTTTTCTGCAGACTCTCGTTTTCTTTTGTTCTTATGTTTGTGCCATGAAATATATGCAAAAAGTTTTCGGATAATCTCGCCGAGGTATTCGCCGAACCATCGCTTAATTCGCCTAAGACGTCGCAGAACATACGCCGAGGATTCGTTCTTCCTTCGCATTATTTTATTCATATGTGACAGTTCTTGCCGAGGTCATCGGCGAACCATCGCTCAATTTGCCGATGACGTCGCATAATGTAGTCGATTACGTCTTACCCATCGGCGACATCGTCGCCGAGTGTAAACTTGTCAACGTTTTTTAACGGTCAAAATCGTTGACGTCGCACAAATTCGTTGCGAATTGACAAGACTACGTCCTCGGCGACGAAAATCGTATAAAATCGCATCAGTGGGAAAGGGTCATTAAGCTGGGTGCCATTCATCAAATAGTTTGCTTTCTCATTTCGGTTTCCGATATGGAGTACTTTACATTTATCCGCATTGAAACACATTTGCCAAATTTGAGCCCATGGGCTCTAGATAAGTTGTTACACTGCAATGTAACAACTTATCTAGATTATGTTGCATTTCTTCAACATGTTCATTTGAGAGTACGCTATTTACAATTTTTGTATCGTCAGCAAACTTTGAGATTGTACAGATGAGACTCTCATCTATGTCGTTAATTTAAACTAGGAAGAGAACTGGCCCCAGTACCGATCCCTGGGGTACCCCTCTACTTACATTGCTACATTTGGATGCTCTACCGTTTATGACTACTCTTTGCTTTCTGTCGCTTAGCCAATTGTCTATCCATTCCAACACACCGTCTTGTATTTCATGAACTTTTAGTTTTATCAATACACATTTGTGGGGAACTTTATCAAAGGTCTAAGAGAAAGAGAGAGAGAGAGAGAGAGAGGGGGGGGGGCACATTTGGGGGTTAGTTAACTAGCCTTTAGACTATGATTTTGGTGAGTCATCCCTAATGATTAGATGGTATTCGTCAAGCTTTGGTCGGCAACCCGTCTAGGGGAGTAAGCCTTATACAAATCCGTACGTTTACCTAAGGATGAAGCAGGTTAGTCACCGTTAGTGGATGGACTAACCACACACTACTGTTGAAAAATAGTGTTAATATCTAACATAGTAACATAACTAACATAACACTAAATAGTGTTAATAACTAACATAGTAACATAACTAACATAACACTAAATAGTGTTAATAACTAACATAGTAACATAACTAACATAACACTAAATAGTGTTAATAACTAACATAGTAACATAACTAACATAACACTAAATAGTGTTAATAACTAACATAGTAACATAACTAACATAACACTAAATAGTGTTAATAACTAACATAGTAACATAACTAACATAACACTAAATAGTGTTAATAACTAACATAGTAACATAACTAACATAACACTAAATAGTGTTAATAACTAACATAGTAACATAACTAACATAACACTAAATAGTGTTAATAACTAACATAGTAACATAACTAACATAACACTAAATAGTGTTAATAACTAACATAGTAACATAACTAACATAACACTAAATAGTGTTAATAACTAACATAGTAACATAACTAACATAACACTAAATAGTGTTAATAACTAACATAGTAACATAACTAACATAACACTAAATAGTGTTAATATATAACTAACGACTCCGAGACGGAGCCTCGGAGTCGGACGGACCCTAAGTTGAGTGGTGAATCCTGTAATTTCTTGAATACAATGGCACGGGTTGTTCTTCTCACAGGGAACAAGTCCGCTTGGGGGCGTTTCTTGTATGGTCACCCTCATAAAGGGGAGTATTCAATGGTCAAGATCAAGCATAATCAAACAAGTATGATTATGAATGTTGATACAAAAAATATACTTAAAACAAATGGGTAAACAATGTCATGCATATGAGGCGGGACTACTTTTGCATATAATGGGGTATTTGACTTTCGATTACATCAGTTAGACCTTGCAGTACAATGTCTCCAATGTATTCCTTATCCAGGCTATAATACAACGATTTCATATTTACGGAATTTGTATTCATGTAATTTTGCAAACAATGTATCTATCCTTTCAGTAGATGATTTTTTTTTTTTTTTTTTTGCGAGAAGCCGTGGGCAACGGCAATCATCAACTTAATCCGGGATTAAATGAAGCTGTAACAGTATTTCTCGGTTATTATATTTGTTGTACAGCGGAGATTGGTTTTTGAAGATATTGTATATCGATTAATATATCTCCGATTAAGCTCGCTGTGTTTATAAAATGTTTGTGTAATTGGCTGTGATATCAAGTATTATATGCGTATATCATAACAGGATTGATATGTTAAACATGTTCGTATTTTATTTTAATAATTTCGGAATGAAAGTAAAAAGTGCAATGTATCAAGGAATTGTTGTGCCAACAGTGATGTATGGGGCTGAGACATGGGCTCTGAAGAAAAAGGAGAGAAGAAAGCTGGATGTGATGGAGATGAGCTGCTTGAGGACTATGTTTGGAGTTACTCATAGAGACGGATTGAGGAATGAAGAGATACGTAGGAGAGTGGGGCAACAGGAACATTTGTCAGCCAGAGTGGACAGAAGGGTGCTGAGCTGGTATGGTAGTGTTGAACGAATGGGAAATGAAGGCTTACAAAGAGAATATGTGAGTCAGATACAAGGGGAGATAGAAGGGCAGGAAGACCCACATTGAGATGGAGAGACTGTGTAAGACAAGCTTTGGATGATAGAGGAATGACTTTAGATCAGGCAAAGGAAGTGGTAATAAACAGGAATGAATGGAGAATGCTTGTGAATAGTTGAGGGAAGAGGTCGGGCGCAAGTTGGACTAGATAATAGTCCATCAGGCGCCTGGCCCTGGGAGACGATTAACCCTCTCACGACCATATGACGCAGAGGTTGCCAGATTAGCAATAAGAAATAGAGTTCTCTCACTCTTATAATTACCTCTCCAAAATTAGTTTTCTGCCCACAGCTAACTCACAAACAACTGCAGAGGTTAAAGTAACTAAACTAAAGGTTTCTAAATACCCCTGATGGTAATAAAGGCTTTAAAGTATCCCTATTAGGCTCAAAATTGCGTCAAGAACGTGAGAGGGTAAATATGAAGGGTGCGCCTGGAAGTGTGGTGGGCGGGCTTGTGGATTTGGCTCCGCTGCATGTCTGCCTGCCGAGATCGGAGCCTCTCCGGGAGGTCGGGGGCCGGGGGAGTGCTGGAGCGACCCTGGTGACCCTGGTCTCTTAGTGTTCTCCTGGGTGACCTGGATGTGTGTGAGTTTTGTGTTTTGTCTGTGTTCGTTGTTCTGTCTTGTGTTTGGGGTTTTCCTTGTTCTTGCTCTGTCTTGAATCGGCCACCCCCAAGAAAATAAAACCAAAAACAAATCATAAAATAGAGTGAAAGAGAAAATAAAAATAAAAATGGGAAAAGTGGGGATTGGGCCTGAGCATATACATACATACATACATACATACATACATACATACATGAGTATTTAATCGTTGATATATATTTAAAAAAAATACAAATGCATACACTTGCCAGTAATCTTAATGCATTGCTTACTATGTGTTTGTTAAAAGTAGTTATACAGTATTTGAAAGACCTTGCGGATATAGATATATTGTGTATAACACTGCGCTCATTGCCGAGTGTGCAAAATACTGTTTAATCTCTGCATGAACTGCTCTACAGAAAATCTATTACAACTTTTGAGGGAAGTTTCAGGTAAGAAAAGTCTTGTATGTAAAAATGTTTGACATACACTAGTGCTGAACCTCTTCAGTTCCAACTTTCAACCATGGTGGCGTGTTGTATTTCTATTTAGGGTACACATTTTGTTAAAATCCATTTACCCTTTAAGTAATATAAAAACTTCAATGAGTTAAACTTTAGTGTACAACCGCTTCTTATAGCTTAATCTTTTCTTCGATGGAATAAGCTCTGTAATCCAAGCTTGTTCTCTTTCTAGTCGTTCAATATCTAAAAGTACAATATCTAAAAGTACAATATCTAAAAGTTCAATATCCAAAGTACTGGAGACGAGAGCTGAACTACATATATTAGAATATGCCGCATTGTAGAGCGTAAGGTTTATTTCCTTATTTCTATACTACAGATCTGTCTTAATATGCGAGAAATGACGCGCGTGTAAATTCCCTAGTAGCTTGCTTGTGAATAGACCTATTCTTTGGGTTGTGCATTATCTATATATTTTAGCATCAAATAATTATAACCACATCACACACATGCTCTCTCTCTCTCTCTCTCTCTCTCTCTCTCAGTTTTTGTTTTTTCATATATATTTTCCTGTTTGCATTATTTTTCACATTTTCTTTTTTACTATTACATTTCACATTTATAAATTTGTGTTCGCCAGATATTTAGTTATTGGCTTTAATGTCATTGTTGTCTTATGTATGCGTTCTTAGTATATAATTATTGCGTTTCCTTTCAAATAAAGTAGTATTCATTTTGAGAAACAGGTTTGTTCCTTGGGAATCGTAGTTTTATATGAAAGAGGAGGACCAAGGTAATCACAGACCTCTTTATTATCAACGTGTCAACATCTTAAAAGTCATCATCAGTATGTAAAAGCTGAAAACTTGAGTGAGATAGTAGAGTAGAGTAGAGTAGCAGTAGTAAATGGAAATAAAAGGAATAATATAGTGTGTATAACAGAGACATTGAAGATACAGTTTGTGAGTCATGGACATAGCGTAGGTACAGAAAAGTGAAGATAATGATTGAAATTGGGAGATGGATGGTGACCAACATTAACACAGATTATAATGAATGGTGTTTGACAATGTGGTGGTGAGTGCTAAGTAAGATGAAGTGTTGTAGATAGGTTTGAAAAAGCTAATATGATGATTATGAATGGAATATAATGGACAAACTATTATAATGATTTTGTGAAGTTGTAGTATGACTGAAGTGTCTTACGTGCCCAGTGTAGTGTAGTTTAATGGATGCCCTGACATATATACTGTTTTATCTTGTACATCATATTGCAAAACAACACACACACCCAGATCGTGTGCTCAATACCTACATGTCACACGAATATGAGTTCCATTGCTGATTCAAATTCTGATAACTTTTGGCTTGTGTACCCTGGAACCAGTGTAATGCAATTCCATCCCCTTACGTGCGACATTTACAATGTAATGTAGTTCCCCTGGTTAAAGCTGCCCTTAACAACTTCCTAGAACACGGAGTCACATTTTTAATCGCACTTTGGCCTTACTAGAGACGGACTAGTGTACATACATACATACATACATAACATTTTAAGACTGAGTACTCCACACATACGTGCAGTTTCAGTCTCATGTCCTAATGGCGGCATTCCAGGCAACCCTGTTAAGGGCTGCTTCACTTGTTAAGTTTTTGGATTTGAGGTCGGCATGTATAGTCTGATCCCAGGTCTTCCTCGGTCCACCCCTTGGTGCAGCTCCCTCCACAGTCACAGACCTGCATTTTTTCACCCAATTTTGTTCATCCATTCTCTCCACATGTCCATACCATCCCAGTCTACTTGTACGCATCACTTCGCTAAAACTCTTTTTACCTAAACGTCTCCTCAGCTCAACATTTGTTATTCTATCCTGCAGCCTGGCCCCCCACATCCATCTCACCATTCTCATCTCATTCCGTTCCATTCTGTTGATGACATCCTCTACTTTAACTGCCCATGTTTCTGAGGCATACGTCATTGCACTTCTAACACATGAGGCATACACCTTTCCCTTCAGGGGGAAAGGCATTCTGTTCATGGTCAGAATTGGCAGCAGTTCTCTGAACTTCCCCCAGCCACATCTAATTCTAGCGACAGTGGCAGCCTCAGCCCCACGACCGGTAGAGATGGTATCTCCTAGGTAACAAAACTTGTCCACGAGCTCCAATGACTCATTTCCAAAATCCACAGCCACAGGATCATCACTTAACACAAGCTCGCCTTTGCACACTACGCACTCAAATTTCTCTATTTCTGACTTATCCTTTGGCAGGGGTCCCTTTATTCTACTACAGCGCTTACTCCCATGGTGCACCCAGCGTCAACAGATACTACATTGAATCGCGTTTATGCCCACACCCTTTCCACACACTGCACATGGGTATGAACCGCTCTTTTCCACATTGCGTCATCTCAATCTACAATGCATAACCTTGGTTTTGTTAATATTGACTCTTAAACCCTTGATCGCCATGCCCTCTCTCCATCATCTGAATTTGGCCTCAGCATCTTGCATATTGTCAGCTATTACGACTAAATCGTCTGCATAAAACAGTTCCAACGGGAGTCCGCCTCTAAAAACTCTAGACAGTACCTCTAGGACCATAATAAAGAGGAGGGGGCTTAACACTGAACCCTGATGGACTGCGAACTCATCACTCAGTATATGGATGAAGGTGGTGCTGGTTGGGAGGAGGGGCATCGACTGACTAGGGACAGAGGTGAATGGGGGTGGTTCGTACGTAACCACCCCTTTGGGGATAACGGCGCCAGGCAATAGATAGATAGTTAGACATCTCCATCTCCCCCCCCCCCCCCCGCCCACCCCCGGCTCACTCTCTCTCTCTCTCTCTCTCTCTGTTTGAAGCCTGTATTTAAAAGGCCTGGATCTTTTACTGTGTGTTGATGTTGTCCTTCATGTTGTGTTGGAGTTGGTATCATGCACCCGGGTGGTGTGTTCTGGGAGGAAGGAGGACAGCTTTGTGTGTGTTTTACAGTATTGGAATGTATGGTGTGTCTCCTAGAGGTGCGTGTGAAATTGTCTGTGTAATTGTCCGTGTGTGTCGTGGGGGAAATAGGGAGGTGTGTGTGTCTGTGCCTGTGTATGTGTGTGAATTTATGTATGCACGTTCACATTTGCGTATCTAAGTACGCTTATGTTTGTGCCTGCAATATTTTCAATGCACTAGTACTAAATATACTAGTCCTGCATTAAATATCCCAACACTCCAGAAATACAGTGCGATTTGTGATGGCCAGACTGTGTAGATAGTATAGCAATATATTGTTACGCTGGCCAGCTTGCCAGAATGTACTCGTAACTCGCTAGCGCTCGCCAGGTCAGTGAAATGGGCCATAATAATCGTAGAACGATGTTCTTTCTTTCATAGTCTTCATGTTGTCACAGACAGATCAGTGGTGGTCTTTATTCTTGTCTGTGACACTTGGAAGTATTTTATATCATTGATAGAGTATAAGATATGTTGTGTGAAGTTGTAAGGAGAAAGAGAGCGAGCAGCAAGGTGGTATTATGTGCGTGTGTATTTACGTGTGCCTTCCTCGCTCGGGCGGAGTTTCCCACGCTTGTGATTGGCCGGCGGGCCTGGCGCGTCATATGACGCCTGATCCTCATGACGTAGTCATCTGTGATTGGGTGCCGCTGTCTTTGTTAGTGCTGGGGGGCTCCTACTCGCGTGTCTCCTGCAGAGCTTGGCATAGCGTACTTGGTCCTACATGTCCCTTGCAATCTGTCCCCAATCTAACCCCCTGTACTACTGTTTCTCTCTCTGAACTTCTTCTTTTCCAATACTTCTCATCTTTATTAATTTACTTGTCCCTTCTGGTTCTCGCATACGACTTCCATAGTCGGCCAGTCGTATTACCAGCACCAGTTCTCAGATACATGTTTTGCACTAGCTTTAGGGATTATTAGAGTCATAGTCACATGGTAGCATAGTATTGGGGTGCTTCTAATTATTGAGCTGTTCTTTCCTACTATTTAATGCTAGACAGTGGAAGGTATCTTTGGTCGTTGTCTGAGTTATGTATGTGGCAAGTCAGAGCCTGTATGACTTCGACGAAGCTAGGTAGCCTGTAACCCTTGTGCATATTTTTCCTTTGCGAGTGTAGCAGTATACAAGTGAAGGGCTTTTGCCTACTCTCACTTATATGCTTGCTACCTCATTTTGTTGACCTTTGTGGAGCGCCAGGGTAAGACCAGATACTTGAGATCTGGACTTACCAAGAGAGCCTCCAAGTCACTTAACGTAACATAAGGGAAATCTGTTCAAGGGGAGACAGTAGCCTACGAGCATGCTTGCGCTCTGCCTAGTTTCCTGGTACCTTTTATGCCCCTGATAGACTTTATTAGTGAGCAAGACAGCATTGTGTTTATTAACTTTAATTGTGTATGCTTTAGGAATTATTCACGCCTTATTTTAGCCTAGGTTGATGCATAGTGCACAACCCAGTTTGGCTGTTACATTGGCTAAAGAAGTACTGTTTTGAGTGGCTATTATTAGTGCTGTCACAGAGTTGTTGCACTCCCTTGTTTTATATATATGTATCCTACTTATTGGTGTATTTAAGATACACGCTTTGGTGTCCTGCCCCTGCATTATTTCTGTTCTATATTAACGAGCATCTTAGAGCATCAGACCTTTTCAGAAGATTCTTTATCTGATTGCTGTAGGACTAGACTTCCAGTGTTTTCATAGAGCATTGTAGAGTTTAGTGTTGAGTACAGACTCACACTAAAGTTAACGTAAGCATATACTCCTTTATTAAATCTTGTTATAGTTTATTCAAGCATTGTTATTACTTAAGAGAATTTTATTAACGTAAAGTACTCCTGTTGTGAGTAGGCTTTGCCGTCACCGGAAAGCCTTTGTAGAAGTGCACTAAAACCCAGTTAATTGATACCCCGTTATCCAGTAGATTACCTCTGGAGGGTATAAGTGTTTTTGTTCACCGGCGTAATAGTTCGAGGGTTTGGAATTAGCGTACCGTTGTTGCAGATATAGCCTATCATCTAGTCCATTATTAAGTGCCCTTGTTTATTTCGTAGTGCCGGTCGTAACAATATTTGGATGTTGGAAGTAGAAATACGGTTAATTTAATCACACCGATAACATATTTACAGCCATGATGTAAGCTGTTATTATATAACTGGTAACATTGGCCTCATAACCATTGTTGTTTGTACTGGCCAGTTCTTGTTGTTTGTTGGTAGCCGGTCATTACTCTTAGATAATGACCTTCATCGTGATTTACTTCTCCCATAAATGTCTTTTTGCCAAGGAATGCATGAAAACGACACATTTACTCCACAGGGGAAATATGGATTTATTTAACGGTTCCCGGGCGAACACCATGTTTAGTCTGTGTTAATTATATGCATGCTTAGATTTAAGGGTATTTCACTTTTACTTGTTAATACCAAGATTATGAATGTCAATGAATATCTCAAGGAAAATCATGAGTAATTGGAGAGGAAACAATCATGTTTTAGTGAACACAATATAATAGACTTCAGCATATATAAAGTGTATAGGCAATTATCCATATACATATGAATGGCTTGGCAATGGGGTAACTTTATTTATGGAAAGATATATTGATAGAAACATAAACACACAGGTATATAGACAGATTGAATATGGACAAACAATTGCATAAATAAATACGAACAACAGCTACACAAGCAGATGTAAATCATCCATATACCGTACAACAATTAAGTGATGGTTCTATGTGTGTGTGTGTGTCTATGTAGACAAACGACCACCATTAACATGCAGCCCCTAACTTCAAACCAACAAAAGCTTGAAGAGTCTCCAGTAACGCTGTGAATCACATGAACAACCGACCTCCTGTGTCTACCATTTAGGAAGAACCAACCAGTAAATAGGTGTAGGAATTTATATCCTGCTTGCTGCAGCCCTTTTTGAGTTACACAGCAGTAGGTTTCAGGATATCAGGATCTAAAACCTTGCTTTAGTTTGTGTTATCTATATGCAATTTTAACTCATACAAACTGTATGAGAAAGTCCATGTGTAACTCTAGCATACACAGCAGACCACCTCACACCTGCTGTCCCAAGAAAATTAGAAATAGGACTGGGCATAGGAAAGAACCCTGTTGAACACCTAAGTTGATATAGTGAGGAAGTGAACAATGGCCATCCACAACCGCAGCTATAGAATGGCTGGAAACAACATGTTAGATAAAGTTCCCCACAAACGTTTACTGCTAAAACTAAAAGCGTATGGAATACAAAGAGGGTGTGTTGAAATGGATAGAAAATTGGCTCAGCAACAGAAAGCAAAGAGTAGTCATAAACGGTAAGGCATCTAAGTGGACCAATGTAGGTAGCAGGGTACCCCAGGGATCGGTACTAGGGTCAATTATCTTTCTAGTTTACATCAACGACATAGATGAGGGTCTCACCTGTACAATCTCGAAGTTTGCTGACGATACAAAATTGAAAATAGCGTAATCTCAAAAGAACAAGTTGACAATATGCAACAAAATCTAGATAAGTTGTCATGTTGGGCCTAAATTTGGCAAATGTATATGCAGATAAATGAAAAGTACTCCATATCGGAAACCGAAATGAGAAAGCAAACTATTTGATTGATGGCACCCAGCTTAAGAGTGTAGACAGATAAACTGATTTGGGAGTTGCAATATCGAGTAACCTACAGTATAACCCAGTCAACAATATACAGAAGTTGTTAAGAAGGCAAACAAAATATTTGGCTTTATAGGCAGGTCATTTAAGCATATATCCAAAGAAGTATTTCTAACTCTTTACAATTCCTTACTCTGCCTTCTTCTGGAATAATTCGTTCAATCCTGGTGCCCTTACTACCAAAAAGATATAGACAAGCTAGAACGAGTTCAACGTAGAGTTACCAAAATGATACCTAGCCTAAAAAACAAACCATACGAGGAGTGTCTTAGAGAATTAAATATATTTCTTCTAACACAGCGCAGATTAAGAGGCGACTTAATTCAAGTGCTCAAAATCAGCAAAGGCATCGATAATATGAACTGTAGTAAGTACTTCACTATCGACCAATCTAATTACATGTGGTTGCAAAATTATTGGTAAATCTTTTAACTCGCACGTCTCTAAGAATTTTTTCTTCAATCGAGTTGTCAACTTGTGGAATGGGCTTCTCCGAGACATTGTAGACTGCAGCACCGTTGATGCTATTAAACTTCGCCTAGACAAATAACTTGCCTCAAACCCGCGACTGACTGCGTTTGTAAATGGATAACTATTTGTACTCCCTCAGATTCATCAGGGATTATTGTGTATATAAATTACTAAGATGATACTCTCTTTTTCCCAGATACACAAAAAATCACTTATAGCTATCTTATGTTAATAACTCAACTGTCCCCTACTAACATCTCCTAATTCTGCCACGGACATTAGTTCCAGGGCAGTAGTACCCTTTCCAATATTCACTTACACTCTCTAAACCACTATTTGGACACTTGATCCTCAGTGTTTTGGAAAACAAGCAGCCTAGCGGGGTCGCGAGACCTGTTATTGCTTGATTTCCTATGTACTCCTCTCTCCCGCTCTCTTTCACTCTCACTCTCTCTCTCCATTATTCCATGTTTTCGGTCACTGACCCCCCCCCCCTCTCTCTCTCTCTCTCTCACTCACTCTCACACTCTCTCTCATTCCCTTAGCCTCCCTTCCTTTACCACACTCCCTCTTGAGTTGGTAAATCATCGCACAACTTTATCCAGCTGTGTTTGTTTGTTTGTTTGTTTTGTTCGTGTTCTTATTTTATTTACTGTTGTCTGTATGGCTTTCTTTCCTATTCGTTTATACTTAAGCTGAAATTCTATATATAACATAATCGCCTGCAACGTTAATACATAATTTATGTATGACTTATCAAGTCAAATATACATTGACAATAATTGTGTTGGTTCCTCTTGGTCGTGGTCCTTCTGTACCTCTGCCTCCGCTTACACGTTGTGGTCCTCCTCATAATACAGATATTTCAGTAATTTAGGTCCTTCCCTCACTGTTCATTTGTCGCCCTTATATTATCTACTAATCTGTTTTCTTTCTTCTTAAAGCTGCAACACTTGTTGTTTCATATTCGCAATGTAAACACGTATTTACTAACCTTAGATGTGTTTGTCATTTGTGTTGTTTTCAATAAGAATATATAATCTCTGGACTGCCCATTAAATGATAAAGCATTCTGTGAATTAATATTTGTTAATTCATTAGTCTTATGATAAACAGGCTTTGCCATCACATTTTATATGGCACTGATTGTCTATGATAATTATACTGCGGAATTAAATTACTCGTGCCATCATTAATTAATAGTCAGAATTCCAATTAAATTAAGTGCATCATATTTGATCGTCATAGCACTTTGACAGTTGTAATAACTATATATTAATAATATACTATAATGGTATTGTAAAATTAACAAAACACTTATCGGTGTCAGTGTTATTGTTATTTGTGTCATACAGTTTTACTGCCAGGTTGGCAGTAAACCTGTAAGTCCTACTCCCTTGAAAAATAATGAAATTCGTAATGTATGCCAATATATTGTTTATATTATCTTTACCTTTTACTTTGTTATACACTATTTCTTGCATAATTAATGCATGATTACTGTTAAGAACGGTGTGTTACTTAATATTTCTTGTCTATGTAATATATATTGATGTAGCCTATTTGTGTATTCATATAACCAGTGTCTCCCTTTCAACCATTAATATTGAATTCCTTAATCTCTCTGATTTGTTTTCGAATTAATATTCCTCTGTTTCCTTC
Source organism: Paralithodes platypus (assembly GCA_032716605.1). Lineage (NCBI taxonomy): Eukaryota > Metazoa > Arthropoda > Malacostraca > Decapoda > Lithodidae > Paralithodes > Paralithodes platypus. The sequence continues at coordinate 35,963,256 of CM064529.1, forward strand.
GCAATGTTTATTTTAATTAAAGTTAAATTTCTCCATGAATAACCTGTTAAAAATTTAATTTAATTTTCAAGTAAATTATTGCCAGCCTGTCAGCCTTATATTTCGTCCTTCTACATCATTTCATCGTCACATTTGTTCTCCCCCCCCCCCCCCCCTCCCCAGTATAAAAAATTCGGGTGTACTTCACTTCCTACCCTCTCCTCCTTATAGTAAACCTCACCTTACATCCTAATATTTCTTCCTGCTTCATGTCATCCTCGCATTTCTGCCACTAGATCTTTCCCTTCTCTCCCTCGTCCGTCTGAACCCGGCTCCCCCATTTATATCCTGACACTCCTTCTCATGAACACCCTTCACTAAGGGCCTCTAATTCTCCTTCCTCCTCCTCCTACCTCTCTTCACTCATGATCCCTCTTCTCTCTCCTTGGTCCCTCCTTCCCTTGGCCATTTTTCACCCTCGGCCACCACCACATTCCAGCTCAATAATTCTCCTTCCTCCTCCTCCTACCTCTCTTCACTCATGATCCCTCTTCTCTCTCCTTGGTCCCTCCATCCCTTGGCCATGTTTCACCCGTGGACACCACCACATTCCAGCTCACCACCCGCCGACAATGGTCGACCTTTACACTCCAATGGCTCAAGTGCAGCTTCCGGTCATCAAAGGTTTGGTTTATCTAACTTACGACCGTTGGTTTCCTTCATCATTCATGCCAACCTCAGGTAAAGCCAGAGTCAAAGGTCCCCTGCAATCATGATGAGAAGATAAAGTTTATAATTATTGTTATACCTTGTTTTTACTGGGGTTGATTGGATAAATTAGGTACTGTAGGTTCTTATCCGAGGTTTATGTCAAGTATTTCCGATCTGATATATTTTATCATAAACACAAATAAAACCAGATACACGAAGAAGGTCAACTGGCCCATAGAGGGCAGATCCCTCTCACATTCAACCAACCACATCCACGTGGTCATCTAACACAGAAGTTATCCAATGTTCTTGAGCTTACTGTAGCACTAAGTAAGTTGTTCCAAACATCTACCACGATTATGTATCTCAAGCTCTCTCTCTCGCTCTCTTCAATGTAAAGACATACAGTAGTTATACCATTATATACAAATATTGTGAGGCCGCATATGGAGTATGCTGTGCAGTTTTGGCCTCCCTACTTAATATAAAACATAGAAAAACTAAATCGAATCCGTTCAGCATAGAGCAACAAAGTTAATCCCCTTTTGAGTTGGGCCTATAATTAGGCCTTGTAATTGTGGTTGGGTGTGACAGGGATCTGCCGTGTTTGGGCCGACCGGCTTTCTGCAGACTCCCATTTTCTTATGTTATTATGTTCTTACTCGACTGGAGAATTTGAATTCACTTAACACATGCACAGATAGTAATAGAGGTTAAATATAACACAGCGTACATTCATATATTGTCTTCACTACACATGGATATCGTATTTTAATATTAGATAATGATATGCATAGAATAAAAGACGCACGAACGAGGTTCCGCAATATTCCCTCACTCTTAAGACTTTGCCTGTATATAATAGTTTAGTACTCCCTTCAATCGAGGTATGACCCTCATACTTTTCAGATCACACGATACAGAAATATTTCACTTAAGTACTTCCTTTAATAAATGGATACCACTAGTACTTTTAATATTGTGCTTGCTTAGATAATTAGAACTTTGAACTAAGTACTTCCCTAAAATAAACGGATATCACTAGTACTTCCTATGTGGTTCAAATAGCATAACAGTAGTATTAAATAACACCCCATTCTTTACATTAATCATCAATTATAAACCCCAATGCACTTGAATAAACTAATGAAAGCATTGACATTAGTAAAGCCTTCGATGCCATCCCCCGCCACAACCTAACAAACAAAATCTACAACACAAACATGCACAACAACACAAAAAGATGGCTGGCCAACTTCTTAGCAGGCAGATGTACACATGTATCCTTTGCCGGTCAGTCATCTACCATTAGAAATTTCCCAAACGGAGTCCCACAAGGATCCGTCCTGTCGCCCGCACTCTTGAATCTGTACATGCATGATATAAATTCACCAAATTCACCCCAAATAACCATAGCCTCCTACGCAGACAACATAACACTCACAAGCACGCACCAAAACCCAGACACAGCAACAAGACTCCTTCCAGACTAACTCACACATTACATGAATCTATCTATCTATCTATCTATATGCTCAGGCCCAATCCCCATTTTGGGGGTAGCCGACTCAAGACAGAGCAAGAACAGGGAAAACACAAAAACAACATAAAACAAAAAATAAACACTGATAAAAAACACAAACTCACACACATCCAGGTCACCCAGGAGAAGACCCAGAGACCAGGGTTACCAAGGTCGCTCCAGCACTCCCCCGGCCCCTGACCACCCAGAGAGGTTCCGATCTCGGCAGGCAGACATGCAGCGGAGCCAAAGCCACAAGCCCTCCCACCACACTTCCAGGCACACCCTTCATATTAATCGTCTCCCCGGGCCAGGCGCCTGATGGACTATTATCTAGTCGAACTTGCGCCCGACCCCTTACTCCAAATGACCACGTGTTCACTCAACTATTCACAAGCATTCTCCATTCACTCCTGTCCACCACCACTTCCCCTGCCTGATCTATAGTCATTCCTCTATCATCCAAAGCCTTTCTTACACAGTCTCTCCATCTCAATGGGGGTCTTCCTGCCCTTCTATCTCCCCTTGTACCTGACTCACATATTATCTTTGTAAGCCTTTCATCTCCCATTCGTTCAACATGACCATACCAGCTCAGCACCCTTCTGTCCACTCTGGCTGACAAATGTTCCTGCTGACCCACTCTCCTACGTATCTCTTCATTCCTCAATCTGTCTCTACGAGTAACTCCACACATACTCCTCAAGCAGCTCATCTCCATCACATCCAGCCCTCTTTTCTCCTTTTTCTTCAGAGCCCATGTCTCAGCCCCATACATCACTGTTGGCACAACAATTCCTTGATACAGTGCACTTTTTACTTTCACTCCGAGATTTCTCGTCTTCCACATACTTCCCATTTCTCCGAAAACCTTCCTTCCTTCACACACTCTCTGTTTTACCTGAATGAATTACATGAATGGTGCACTACAAACAGACTCAATTTAGCCCCAGCTAAATCCACTGCAACCCTCCTCACAAGCTGGACAGGAGAGCACGATTACGTCCCGGGACTCAACATAAACAACACACTCCAAGCACACACACACACACACCCAAAATCCTAGGAGTAACATACGACACCCAAATGACATTCAAACAGCACACCACAAACACGGAAAAGAAACTGACACCCAGACTTAACGCCCTCAGATCACTTGCCCACACGAAATTTGGACACAACAAAGAAACCACCACCACAATCTACAAACAATACATAAGATCAGTTATGGAATACGCAAGCCCGGCCTGGGCTTCTAACCTAGCTGAAACACATCATAAGACCTTACAGACTATTCAAAATAAAGCCCTTAAAATCATCACAGGATGCACAGCTACTACACCCACAGATCACCTACATCAAGAAACCAAATTTCTAAAAGTCAAAGATCATCTAGACATGAGAGGCACTCAATTCCTGGCAGCAGCCTCCACGAATCAACACCACCCACTACACTACATGGCAACACACCCACAGACACCAAGAAATATCAAAACAACACCCAGCACACGCTATCACACACAAATACTGTCTTCTCTCCCTCCCTGCCCACCCCAAACCAACTTCCGGAAGCACATCCATACTCATATCACTCGCCGTTCCATCCACTCACTCATAGACAACACGCAGCTGCAAGCCAGACCACCCGAAATCCATCCTTCTGAATCCTCCCTTCCTTGCGAGGACAGAGTCCACCTGGCCAGGCTGAGATGTGGACACCATCCAGCTCTTCTGAGCTATCAGAAGAGGCTGGATGACTCCGTCGTCGACACCTGCCCGGGTTGTAACACAGCACCCCATACCATAAAACACATCATAGAAGACTGCATTTCACACAATCACTTACGCCAACAACACAATTTACACTATTTGAGAGCTCTGTGGGAAAGGCCGACCGTGGCCATGGCCTTCCTTAAGGACTCGGGGCTGTTCGGCCAGGCAGCTTAGGGAACAACAACAACAACTAATGAAAGCATATGGTCCTCCCGGGATTCGAACTCGGGACACTACACCCAGAACATAAGCATCTTAACAATTATTACACCACCAACATAGTATAGTATAGAATAATTAACTTAAGTACTTCCTTGTATATTAGGCGTGTAATTAACTGGTGTAATTAAATAGGCTTTGACACTAAATACTTTTCTTAATATATGGATATCACTAGTAATTCTTATGCGTTTCAATTAACATATATATCTATCTATATGTCTATATGCTCAGGCCCAATACCCATTTTTCCTATTTTAATTTTAATTTTCTAATTCATTCTATTATAACATTTTTTCTTATTTTTTCTTGGGGGTTGCCGACTCAAGACAGAGCAAGAACAGGGAAAACACAAAAACAACATAAAACAACGAACAAACAAAGATAAAGACATAAATTCACACACATCTAGGTCACCCAGGAGAAAACCCAGAGACCAGGGTCACCAAGGTCGCTCCAGCACTCCCCCGGCCCCCGACCACCCTGAGAGGTTCCGATCTCGGCAGGCAGACATGCAGCGGAGCCAAAGCCACAAGCCCTCACCACACTTCCAGGCGCACCCTTCATATTAATCGTCTCCCCGGGCCAGGCGCCTGATGGACTATTATCTAGTCCAACTTGCACCCGACCCCTTCCCCCAAATGACCACGTGTTCACTCAACTATTCACAAGCATTCTCCATTCACTCCTGTCCACCACCACTTCCCCTGCCTCATCTATAGTCATATAAATATTATATAATGATTCAATTAACCTGGGAACGGCGAGGAGACTCTTAAGAGGTTTTGGTGGTGGAATGCGACGGGACTCTTAAGATCCAAGGCCTAAAAAAAGCCTTTTAAAAGACCCCAGTAGCACTCAAAACAAAAGAATATGTGATTAAGTGAGATAATCGCCCTCCATCCCTCTTATCACTCCTCTACATGTGTGAAAACCCCCCTCCTTCTCACCCCCTTCAATTATCACCTATTTTTCCTCTTATTCCCTTGTTTATCGGATTATTTATCACGCCAATATCTCCAAGCTGGTTCCAAGGTCGTCTAGTACGCATATAGAGAGTGTGGGAAGAGAAAAAAAAGCGAGAGAGAGACATCAGGCTGCCTTCAGGCCTCGAAGAGGGAGGATATACGTCTCGTTCGCCTCTCACCTCTTGACTGGAGGGTCGGCAATAATTTGTCTTTTTCACCCCCCAAAATACTGTTCCTAACTTGTTTTATTGCTGTTACATGTTAATATCTTCATATTAAACGTAACATAGCCGCATATGAATAAGTAATAACAATATTTATGGTAAAATTACAATTTTAGCCGGAATGAACCAAAATATCCTCGCTTGGCGAGAGGGTTTGAACTACCAATGGCGCGTCGCTCTCGGGTTAAGTACTTTGTTTTCTCTATAAGGTACACGAGTACTTTTAAAATGGGTTTCACTGTATAATATATCAATTAGCACTCTGTAATCTTCTGGTGAGAATCTTGGCCGTGGCGGTGAACCTGACGTGGCTGGTGGACAGTGGATGGAGACTCGAAGTCTTGGGTGTTGGGTCTTAAATAATATGCACAATATGCCACTGCATCTGTACAGTATTATCGAGCTAACGTAGGAGAGAACTCACTAACTACTCTGCCCGTTATAAGAGTGTTTGTGCAGACCTAGTGCTCTTGGGTGTTGGGCCTTGAATATCATGTACAATATTCATCTGCAACATGTCATCGAACTAACGTAAGAGGGTTGTTTGTAATGCAACGTCTTTTAACTGCTCTGACCGTTATAAGTCATTCAGTGACTGAGTTTATGAAGTAATTTTAGGCCTTTTCCAATAAATGTACCCCAGAACCAGTGCCTGGGATTCCGTACCATATGGACTCTCTTTGCAGAGTGCCGTTATGCAGTGTTGCTACGGTATCTCGCAGAGCCCTGCCTTTCCATAGTCCAGCCAGGGCGTGAAGTTCTAATAAGACGGGGGTAGTTTACTACCAATAAAGCGATTGACAAATCAGCATTCTTTATTGACAGTAACGCCAGTATCAAGGCAGAGGAATGGATATTAGGTGGCCTCCAGTGAGATCCAATAACAAATTCCTTTGATGAGCCAAGATCTTAAATAATATTGAAAGTATAGCATTACAACCAGTGCTGTCACGGGTCAACTTCAATATTAAAACCCAAATCTTCCAGCTGTTAGCTACTTTCCAGTGAGGGCAGTTAATAGCTTTCCAACTGTAAAGATCTTCACTTTGCCTGTTAGTAATACCTTTCTCTGCGTTCCTCCTGGTGTTCCTTCTCTGGCTAATAAAGGCACATGTGCGGGGGGAACTCCTGGGGTGTTTGGGGTAGTCCCTCCTGGCCTCACGGTCATGGTGGTGATGCGGCTTGGAGGAAGAATGGCGCGTGCAGTTATGGTTTTTATGGAGTCGTTTTGTTGTCTTCCTTTCCTTTGCAGCTTTCCTTCTCTTTTGGGCATCAGGATTGTTTATTGTGACTGTGATATTCTTGCTGGGTGCTGGAGGGAGCGCGAAGACTATTGCAGCGTATCTGAGGTGGTGGTTACAGCTTCCTTTCTCGGGGGTGTGGTGGGAAGCGTTGGAAAACGGCTTGGCGGTGGTGGCGTGGTGTTTATTTTCTTCCTTATTTCAATATTATTGCTTGTCATCTAAGTTTTAGGCGCATTAAATAATTCAGCATTACTTTGTCAGAATTCAGAGTCGGTAGAAGGTTTACCAGTATAATCTGACCTCATTTAATCTTAGTTTACCTTACTTAACCTAGCATTATTATTTTCTTTCATTATTTCAATTGAAGATATGCTAACTTTAGTTAACATAATATACATAGCACTCCTACCTATAGTACCCATGCAATCAACTTTAATCTAAACGAACATAATCTAACTTAACCCGAACCTAACTTAACCTAACTTCACTTCACCTTACATAACCACAATCCCCTAATCAACGTACTCTGATATTTACCTAACATACGTCAAAATATGGCTAATTACGGTTGCTAGTGTATCAAGCTAACTAACTTTAAGTAACCTAACCGATTTTACAATGTACGAAGAATTACAACTCTAGTCTGAACCAAAGTATTTGTGAATGAAATGTGTGGTAATTGTAACACCCTGCTAGTGGTCGTATATACAGTATATCGTGGACTCTGGCTCAGTTCAGGATATATGGAGACATCGGCACAATGTAGTATGTCAGGCTATATTCGCTCAGATATATAAATACAACATAGAAACTTTTGTTTATAATATATATACAACACTATATAAAGACATATACAAAGCTAAAACAAAAACAATTTATGCAGTTAATGCTGTCCTCTATTCCTGATATAATGTTTTGTTTTGAATTGGTGTGAATTGAAGATTAGTGGACACTATTCTGAATAAGTTAATTATAAAGAAAAACTTAAATTATGTTACATTTTCTAGGATATATACATGTGGATAGTTCATTTTTAAACGAATGTAATCAACTTACATGAATTGGGCGGGTGCCCAACCCCGAAAGAGATTGAAATAGGGGAGCTATCCCCCCGCCAAAGGCGGCTTTCTAGGGCCTTTCCTAGCTGTTGCTGAGAGGATTGGGTTCTAGTCATGTGGTGATGGGCTGGTCTATCAGAGAGAACTGAGCGATCTCTGCCATACCCATAGCTTACTCTGACTTTTCCTTTTACTTATATATTTTCTAGATCTCAAGTGACGGCGTCTCTTCCGTGGATTGACCTCCCAATCTACCAAGATTGGAAGCCAAAGCTTCACATTTTTCCTTTGCCCCTCAACTTTCTCTTCATAATTGCTGAGGGGCACAGGGCCCTGGGTGGGGCTTTGGTTTCCCGGGCGTTTCCGCACCCTCCTCAGCTCCCCGCCATGGAGTGGTTTCGGTCACCCAGGCTTTATTGTGGTCGGCAGGAAGGGTTCTGTGGGGGTGCTCGGTTATGGCCTTGGCCTTGCTCGGAGCCTTGGGGCTGTTCGGCCAGGCAGCTTGGGGAACAGCAACAACAACAACAACTTACATGAATGTATATGCAATCGTAGAGGAGTTTTTTCAGGAAGAGATATCCGGATTTGAAGATCTTTAAAAGAAAACAAAAACAATCATTCGATGTTATGAAACAAACTCCCACATAATATTAGTGTTACTGTTAATAAATGTCATTCAACAATTAGTAAATTCCTTCTTTATTGCATTATTTCAAGTAATAGGCCTACACTACTCAGAATAATATTTAATTGAAAATGTGGTACAATATATAGCACTATACAGTATACACTGTAGTCAAACAGAACAGTCAGCGTGTTCTTAGGACGTCGTTTTGGGCAACATAGTTGCCACCCTCCACCTCCTCTATGTAAAGTACGTAGCACCCGTCTAGCAACACAATCCCATCCCTACTCTGTGTAACTCTCCAATCCAAGAGTGAAACGATATTCCCAAACCTTCTTCAATTCAACAGCGGAGATCTGGACCTCTCTCACTTAATCCATCTTAATCAAACTTTTAAAATGTACCTGTGTTGACGAATATTTGTTATAGCCTTGGGTATGCTAGAGTGGCCCCAATATATAGGTATTATAGTTAGGGTCTGTCAGCGTGAGTGTTGTCGTATGTATGTATGTATGTATGTATGTATGTATGTATGTATGCCGATGATGTATTGGTTCTTTCCATTGGTTCTTTACTTGTATGTATTGATTATGTACATACTACACATTCGACACTACAGGTACATACAGTATATAGCTTAGCCTACTTTTTTCATCATCACAAATGTATTATACCTTGTTATTACCTCGGATCCAATGTGGCGTTCAAATAATATAATGACCGATCTCTCTTAATACAGGAATCTATTGTACCCCTCCCCTTCCCTTTCTTCCTACTCTCTTTTTCCCTCTCACTCCCCGCCCTACACAGCCTCTCCTCTCTTTGTATCTCCTCTCCTACTCCTCCCTCGCCGCTGCAGTGCTATTGGAGGTATTATTTTTCAAATACCGGTATTAAAACCAACCTTTGTTCCCTGGTTCTGATATTAATTTTGACTTACCTGTAACTCCAGCAAGGGGACCAGGGGTGTGTAAAATGTAATCAAAATATATTGTGAAACGTTACGAATATTGTAATGCAAAGATTCGATGTAAAAAAGAGACATTTATATAACATGTAAGAATGTAGTAACTCAAGTGAGGAAACATTTTGCTATAGATTGAATTAAGAAATATGTATGAGCTTATAACGAACAGAAATATTAACCTCGAAAAGTAATGGATCCTGAAAAAGACCAAACATATATATTATACACCATATATACTTGTTGTAGTTATTGTAATAGTGACAATATATAAGTTCATTAAAAACAATGGATTTACAATGTGCATATATGTTTTGTTCCCTTAATAAGATAAACTATATTTTAGAAAAACTGCCAACAGAATCCTTTTCCAGTAATTTCGCATTCACTGGCAAACAATATAAACAACTATTTATTTTTTGGACTAATGAAGTCTGTGTGGCATAAATTTGAACCTTGTTTTTTTGTATTCCATTAAAGTTAACGTTGTGGCGGGCAGAAATTCTTATTTTAACACTCGTTTTCTTTACCATTCTCATTCTAAGTATTTTGACCTTTCAAAAAGATGGTTTCTCTGTAATTGTATCAACATTTTAGTTCGAATAACGCGCGTAGAACCATAGAGGGACACCGCTATTTATTTGATTTTGTGTAACTTGTGTTTCACCAATTAGTATATTATTTTTCTCTCACTATGGGTGTATGATTCATAAAGTATCTTTCCTATTAATTGTGTTTCAGTGATGAATGTGTTTATTGTTTGTTTCGTACTTCTATCTGTCCTCTCCTTCCTTTCTCTTTCCTCTTAGTATTTTTGAAATGCAAAAAGTAAACTGTTAATCAAGTTTGTTGACGAACTGTCCATATGTGGCTACTCTGATGACATTATTAATGGAGGAGAGAGTACAAAGGAGTACAAAGAAAATCAAGCAACAACGGGTCTAGTGACCCATCTAGGCTGTTTGTCCTCAAAAACACTGATTATCAAGTGTCCACATAGTGGTTTAGAGTGGGTAAGGGAAAATGGGAAAGGGAACTACTGCCCTGGAACTAATGTCCATGGCAGGATTAGGAAGTTAGTAGGGGACAGATGGGTTAGTAACATAACACAGTTATAAGTGATCTTTCGTATATCTGGGAAAAAGAGAGTATAACGTCTTAATAATATATATACGCAATAATCCTTGATGAATCTGAGCGGGGAATACAATAAAGAGTGAGAGAGTGTGTGTGAGAAGAGAGGGAGAGAGGGGAGGATCGTGGAGGTAGTGTGAGAGCTCATCAATACTGCAAATGGTGAGGTGTTCTAAAAGAATATTGTAAAGTTTTAAGAAGGATTTGGGGTATAGCCATTTTATAGAGCCGATAAAGAAACCCTAGGAGAGGCGATGCTTTTGTACGCATATTGAGAGACGGAATTATTTATGTATCGTATACGAAATATTTATACAATTATTTAATATACGTAGTACGGGATTCAATTAAATAATTAATTAGAAACCATTGAAATATGAACATATGCTGTCAAGAACACCCATGCTCTCTCTCTCTTACACCCACCCACATAAACAAACAATTCAACGACGCCAACATAATATAATACTCAATTCAATATACGTTTTGAAGGAAATACCATTGTAACCTATTGAGACTCTACACAGGCAGATAGTCTAGATACACTGATTAACAACAGTGACAACTATATTAACTTACCTCCGGTGGTGCACCTCTGCACTGTTTTTTTTGTGTCTCTTTAGACATCCGTGACAGGTGTAAGGGTTCTGGTCTGACAACAAGTCCACCTCCTTCCCTCTACACTGGCCTCCACCTTGGTCATCCGTGACAGGTGTAAGGGTTCTGGTCTGACAACAAGTCCACCTCCTTCCCTCTACACTGGCCTCCACCTTGGTCATCCGTGACAGGTGTAAGGGTTCTGGTCTGACAACAAGTCCACCTCCTTCCCTCTACACTGGCCTCCACCTTGGTCATCCGTGACAGGTGTAAGGGTTCTGGTCTGACAACAAGTCCACCTCCTTCCCTCTACACTGGCCTCCACCTTGGTCATCCGTGACACGTGTAAGGGATTTGGTCTGACAACAAGTCCACCTCCTTCCCTCTACACTGGCCTCCACCTTAGTCATCCGTGACAGGTGTAAGGGTTCTGGTCTGACAACAATCCACCTCCTTCCCTCTACACTGGCCTCCACCTTGGTCATCCGTGACACGTGTAAGGGTTCTGGTCTGACAACAAGTCCACCTCCTTCCCTCTACACTGGCCTCCACCTTAGTCATCCGTGACACTGACACGTGCAAGGGTTCTGGTCTGACAACAAGTCCACCTCCTTCCCTCTACACTGGCCTCCACCTTAGTCATCCGTGACAGGTGTAAGGGTTCTGGTCTGACAACAAGTCCACCTCCTTCCCTCTACACTGGCCTCCACCTTGGTCATCCGTGACAGGTGTAAGGGTTCTGGTCTGACAACAAGTCCACCTCCTTCCCTCTACACTGGCCTCCACCTTAGTCATCCGTGACAGGTGTAAGGGTTCTGGTCTGACAACAAGTTCACCTCCTTCCCTCTACACTGGCCTCCACCTTAGTCATCCGTGACAGGAGTAAGGGTTCTGGTCTGACAACAAGTCCACCTCCTTCCCTCTTATCTACAACTTTGACTCAACTGCTTCCATTACAACTTTCTTCTCTCTCCCTTCTCGTCTGCTCCATTCTGCTTGGGAAACTATTCCGGGACTGAGTGTGGAGGAGAAAGAGAAAGAGAGACAGAGATTGATAGATAGAAAACAAATAGAGAGTGAGAGAGAGAGATGTATGTACCTAAAAAAACAATTCGAATGATTGCATATTAAAGGATGCAGTGTTGTTTAAATTATATATATTATTATGGTGAATGACTTGTTAGATATGAATACCATATTAATGAAACAGGTTATATTTATAAAAGGTATTATATACTATCGCTCAAAAATGTAACAGTAATACAATATAATGCATAATCGAAGTGCAAAGCAGATCTGTTAACATTCTATTTTATGAACAATAATTATTGTTAGGGTAGCTAAACGCACACTAGATAATACATGTTAAATATCGGCAGTAAAATTAAGAGAAACATTACAAAAAACAATTAATTATAATTATATTATGTAGGTGACGAAAAAGACAAAGAAAAAGATGCCTTACCAGGCCTCATAAATTTAAGAGTACACACACACACACACACACACATATATATATATATATATATATATATATATATATATAATTAACGGCTCACCTAAAATAAACAGCAGAGGGAATATATTCTACATGTGAACAATATTTTTTTCTTGACACATGACCAAACTGTATATTCATTGTTCATGAGTTTTTGAGAACCATGAATATGCAGATTACTTATCTTAGATGTAAATTTCTAGTATTATGTATACATCAATAAATTAACAAACAAACTATCTTACTATAACACTTGTTGTGTTATCCATGTGTTTTTTTGTTTTTGTCTTTTTATTATAAACAAAACTGTACGAAATGATCTATTTCTCCGCTAACCGCTGGAAAGCCGACAAACTTAGAATATAAACATTTGATGAACAAATTGCAGGGAAAACACTTGTGAACTTTCCGGCCTTTAGACTCTCGAGGGGAGTCGGCCAGAATGTCTTCCCTCATGACCCGGGCGGGGAGAATTGTCGATAGTTGGGGAAAAAATAATAGCGATAATACCAGTAAGTTGAAAGAAAATAAATAATAATGCCTACTTTGTATTAGGCTATCAGGAGATGGCCTCTCCCTGAAACTCTATAGACCAATTAAACCGACTTAAACAAATATAAACATCACAGAGAATGTAAGGTATAAAGGGTGAGGCAGCAGGACAGCGAAGAAGAGGCCAGTAAATATCACCTTGATTCAGTTACCAGTTTTTCCCTTCCTTATATGTTTACTTCCTCCCAAGATACGACCCAGGGGGAAACATTTAGCTTTGTCTCGGAACTTGCTTTTACCTTATATATTTATTATATTTAATTTAACTCCCACACCATAATAATTATATTTCTAACTCGCACACTAACTTTATATATTTGTTGTTTCGTAATTGGTGAGATATCATATTTATTAATGTGTGTGTGTGTATGTGTGTGCGTGTGTGTGTGTGTTTAATTTGTTTTCCCTGTTATCTTTTGTTTTCAGGACTTAGGGACATGAAATTTCTGCTGCTTGACCGTATCGACACATCTTCATAAGCGATAAGGGATAACCAACAATATTGAAGGCAACCACAGCCTGCCCTCCAAAACACTTTCTCCACCTATTGATACAATATACTACAAACACCTTACATACTACACTATATTTAAAACAAAAATGACGACTAAATCACGACCCGTCTCTGAGTCTCCAGAGGGAGGGTGGTAGATGTGCCCCCATTGGTTTGACCCCTACAAACTACTCCCCTAAATGCTCTGGACCATTTCCTTCTCCTCTAACTGTTAATTTCTCCAACATTCGTGGCCTTTCCTCTAACTTCCACTCTGTGGAATTTCACCTCTCCTCTGCCAACCCTGATCTTCTCTTTCTCACCAAAACTCAGGTGCCAAGGACTACTGACAGCAAACCCTTCTCTATATCCTCCTACTCCTGTTCCTCCTGTTGTTCTCAAAAACTGTGCTTCCGTGCTGACTCCCTGCCTAGGCAAACTCTTTCGTCTCTGTCTATCCTCTAACGTCTTCCCTTCATGCTGGAAGTTTGCTCACATTCAACCTGTCCCAAAGAAGGGTGACCGCTCTCAACCCTCCAACTATCGTCCAATTGCTCTTATCTCTTATCTTTCTAAAGTTTTTGAAACTATTCTTGCTTCCAAATTTCTTAAGCATTTCTCTTCTCATAATCTGCTCTCAGATCGCCAGTATGGCTTCCTTAAGGGTCGCTCTACTGGTGATCTTCTTTCATATCTTACTAACTCTTGGTCATCCTCCTTTCGGGACTTCGGTGAGACTTTTTCTATTGCGCTAGACATATCGAAAGCCTTCGATAGAGTCTGGCATAAATCTTTAATTTCTAAACTACCCTCCTTCGGTTTCTATCCCTCCATCTGTGCCTTTGTCTCTAATTTCCTTTCCGGCCGTTCCATAGCCGCGGTTGTGGACGGCCATTGTTCACTTCCTCACCCTATAAACTCCGGTGTTCCTCAGGGCTCTGTCCTATCTCCTATTCTCTTTCTAATTTTTATAAATGATCTCCTTAACTGTACCTTAATTCCCATCCATTCATACGCAGACGACTCAACCTTGCACTGCTCCATTAGTTTTTCAGAACGCCCCAGCCAGCAATCCCTCAACGACAAACGTAATGAAGCCATAGAACTCTTAAATTCTGATCTAAATACTATTTCCAATTGGGGCAGAGAAAACCTTGTTAACTTTAATGTTTCCAAAACCCAATTTCTCCATCTATCTACCCGTCAGGATCTCCCAGCGGACTATCCCTTATTCTTCAACAATACAAAAATCAACCCTTCATCTTCTCTCAATATTCTTGGTGTCTCTTTTTCTTCTGCTCTCATTTGGAAGGACCATATTACCAGCCTTGCTAAGGCAGCCTCCCAGAAGCTGGGTGTGCTCAACCGCCTTAGGGGGTTCTTTTCCCCTGCACAGCTTCTTGCTCTGTACAGGGGCATAGTGCGCCCTTGTATTGAGTATTGTTCACATGTGTGGGGAGGTTCCTCTCACACCGCTCTCCTAGACAAAGTTGAAAGGAAGGCCTTTCGTATCATTAACTCCCGTCCACTCACCAACTCTCTGCAATCTCTCTCTCTCCGCCGCAATGTTGCATCTCTCTCGCTATTCTATCGCTACTATAATAATCAGTGTTCCTCAGAGCTATCCCAGTGCATACCACCTCCTTTACGTAGGGCACGTGGTACCCGTCTTGCAACTCAATCCCACCTCTACTCTGTGCAACTCTCCAACCCAAGAGTGAAACGTTACTCTCAAACTTTCTTCTACTCAACAGCTGAGCTCTGGAACTCTCTCCCAGAATCAGTCTTTCCCTCTTCCTATGACTTAAATTGCTTCAAACTCCGTGTGTCCAGGCATTTTGGCTCGAACGTCCCTTGATTTTGGCCCTGTCACTCTTTCAACTATGGGGGAGGCACTCGCTATAGGCAGTTATGCCTTTTGCCTCCCTCAATCACATAGAAAAAAAAAAAAAAAAATCTCTATCCTCAGTTTCAAGCCAAAGGTGGATGTTACGTATATTTATGTGCGCAACAATCTCGCTTTCTCTCATGTTCCCAACTTTGACTCTTCTGAATTGTCAACTCTCTGTCTAAAGCTTTCTTGTCACTCTCAAACGAAATATTTCTGCGCTGTTTATCTCTTCCCTAATTCTACGGACTATCCAAAATTCTTTGACTATGTAACTTATATAGTGGAACACATTTTATCCATCTCTCCTTTCGCAGAAATCTCCATTCTAGGAGATTTCAACGTTCACCATCACCAATGGCTCTCCTCTGTTTCCTCTGACCAACCTGGTGAACAAGCCTACATATTTTCTATCCTATATGACCTACAGCATTTAGTCCAGCAACCCATCCATATCCCGGATCCCTTTAGAGATCGGCCCAACATTCTTGACTTATTTATAACTTCTAACCCTTCTGCTTTTACTGTAAATCTGTTCTCTCCTTTGGGCTCCTCCGACCATAAACTTATCTCTGTCACCTGTCCTATCTCTCCATTACCGCCACCCCATCCTCACAGCTGGCGACGCTTGTGGCACTTTGGCACTTCCCACTGGGAGGCTCTTTGGCAGAACTTCTTTGATTTCCTATGGAATGACTTTTGCTTTCGTGGCCGGGAAGCCTCGGAGAGTGCTGAACACATTACCGAGGTAATCCTCTCTGGCATGGAAGCATATATTCCATGTTCTTTCTCTCAGTCTAATGAAAAACAAAATCTTGGTTTACTCACACTTGTTCTACTGCTGTCCGCAATAAGGGGGAAGCATTCATACGGTACCGTCGCTTTCAAACTCAAGAATCTCATACGTCCTATGTTTCCGCTTGGAATTCCAAATCTGTTCTTCACCTCGCCAAACATTCTTTCATCAATAATAAATGCACTTACCTATCCAACTCAAGCTCTTCCCATGCCTTCTGGCCTCTCCAACATTTGTTCTTCTTCATCTTTCCCTCCTCTTTTGCACTCTGACGGCACTATCGTCTTTGCTTCCTCTGGCAAAGCTGAACTCTTCGCTAACACATTCACTAAAAACTGAGGTCTCTGTCCTATCTCCTATTCTCTTTCTAATTTTCATAAATGATCTTCTCAACTGTACCTCCAGTCCCATCAATTCATACGCAGATGACTTTACCTTACATTACTCAGTTAGTTTTCCAGAACGCCCCAGACAGCAATCCCTCAAAAACAAACGTAACGAAGCCATAGAACACATATCATCTGATCTAACTACCATTTCCAATTGGGGCAGAGAAAACTTTGTTGCCTTTAATGTTTCCAAAACCCAATTTCTCCATCTAGAACTCCCATCTGGAACTCCTAGAGGACTATCCCTTACTCTTCAACAATACAAAAATCAATCCTTCATCATCTCTCAATATTCTTGGTGTCTCTTTTTTTTCTGCTCTCATTGGAAGGACCTTATTACCAGTGTTGCTAAGGCAGCCTCCCAGAAGCTGGGTGTGCTCAACCGCCTTAAGGGATTTTTTACCCCTGCGCAGCTTCTTGCTCTGTACAGGGGAACAGTGCATCCTATTTTGAATATTGTTGACATGTGTGGGGAGGGTCCTTTCACACCGCACTCCTAGACAAAGTAGAAAGGAAGGCCTTTTGTATCATTAATTTCCGCCCACTCACCAACTCTCTGTAAGCTCTCTCTCTTCGCCGCAATGTTGCATCTCTCTCGCTATTCCATCGCTACTACAATAATCAGTGCTCCTCAGACCTCTCCCAGTGTATACCACCTCCTCTACGTAGGGAACGTGGTACCCGTCTTGCAATACAATCCCACCCCTACTCTGTGCGTACCATTACATTGGTCGTACATAGGAGTACAAAGGAGTACAAAGGAAATCAAGCAACAACAGATCTAGTGACCCTTCTAGGTTGCTTGTCCTCCAAAACACTGAGGATGAAGTGTCCAAACAGTGGTTTAGAGTGGGTAAGGGAACATTGGAAAGGGAATTACTGCCCTGGAACTAATATCCGTGGCAGGATTAGGAAGTTAGTACGGGACAGATGGGTTAGTAACTGAGGGGGGGATAAAATAAAGTTATTCATTTACAAACGCAGTCAGTCGCGGGTTTGATGCAAGATATTTGTCTAGGCGGAGTTTAAATGAATCAACGGTGATGCAGTCTATAACATTTCGGGGAAACCCATTCCACAAGTTGACAACTCGATTGAAGAAGAAATTCTTAGATTCGTGTGAGTTAAAAGATTTACCAATAATTTTGCAACCATTTCCCCGCGTGTAATTAGATTGGTCGATAGTGAAGTACTTACTACAGTTCATATTGTCGATGCCTTTGATGATTTTGAACACTTGAATTAAGTCACCTCTTAATCTGCGCTGGGTTAAAGGAAATAGATTTAATTCTCTAAGACGCTCTTCGTATGGTTTGTTCTTTAGGCTAGGTATCATTTTGGTAACTCTACGTTGAACTCGTTCTAGCTTGTTTATATCTTTTTGGTAATAAGGGCACCAGGATTGAACGCAGTATTCCAGAAGAGGGCGGACTAAGGAATAGTAAAGGGTTAGGATAACTTCTTTGGATTTATGCTCAAATGACCTGCCTATAAAGCCAATTATTTTGTTTGCCTTCTTAACAACTTCTGAACATTGTTGACTCGGTTTTAGGTTACTCGATATTGTTACTCCCAGATCGGTTTCTCTGTTTACATTCTTAAGCTGAGTGCCATTCATCGAATAGTTTGCTTTCTCGTTTAGGTATCCGATATGTAGTACTTTACATTTATCCACATTGAAACTCATTTGCCAAATTTGGGCCCAACATGACAATTTATCTAGATTGTGTTGCATATCGTCAACTTGTTCTTTTGAGAGTACGCTATTTACAATTTTTGTATCGTCAGCAAATTTTGAGATTGTACAGGTGAGATCCTCATCTATGTCATTGATGTAAATTAGAAAGAGAATTGGTCCTAATACCGATCCCTGGGGTACCCCGCTACTTACATTGGTCCATTTAGATGCCTTACCGTTTATGACTACTCTTTGCTTTCTGTCGCTGAGCCAATTTTCTATCCATTTCAACACACCGTCTTGTATTCCATGCGCTTTTAGTTTTAACAGTAAACGTTTGTGGGGAACTTTGTCAAAGGCCTTTTGAAAATTTGTGGTGTGAGAGGTTAAATAGTGATGTTTTGGTAATAAGGGCACCAGGATTGAACGCAGTATTCCAGAAGAGGGCGGACTAAGGAATAGTAAAGGGTTAGGATAACTTCTTTGGATTTATGCTCAAATGACCTGCCTATAAAGCCAATTATTTTGTTTGCCTTCTTAACAACTTCTGAACATTGTTGACTCGGTTTTAGGTTACTCGATATTGTTACTCCCAGATCGGTTTCTGTTTACATTCTTAAGCTGAGTGCCATTCATCGAATAGTTTGCTTTCTCGTTTAGGTATCCGATATGTAGTACTTTACATTTATCCGCATTGAAACTCATTGCCAAATTTGGGCCCAACATGACAATTTATCTAGATTGTGTTGCATATCGTCAACTTGTTCTTTTGAGAGTACGCTATTTGCAATTTTTGTATCGTCAGCAAATTTTGAGATTGTACAGGTGAGATCCTCATCTATGTCATTGATGTAAATTAGAAAGAGAATTGGTCCTAATACCGATCCCTGGGGTACCCCGCTACTTACATTGGTCCATTTAGATGCCTTACCGTTTATGACTACTCTTTGCTTTCTGTCGCTGAGCCAATTTTCTATCCATTTCAACACACCGTCTTGTATTCCATGCGCTTTTAGTTTTAGCAGTAAACGTTTGTGGGGAACTTTGTCAAAGGCCTTTTGAAAATTTGTAGTGTGAGAGGTTAAATAGTGATGTACCGTATAGTGAGTATTTATGGGTGGGTTACATGGATGGTGAGTGATCGTGGGTGGTATGGATGGATATACAGTCAGTTGATCCGTTGTTAAAGTTAAGTTATGTCAGGTTACCTAAGATAAGGTTCGTTTAGTTTTTAGTTAAGATAAGTGAGGTTAAGACAAACAAAACCGTGAAATTCCATTGCAAGCATATTGTTTCCTAAAAGAGTCATTGATATGGTTTGACATCGGCTTGATACTGTTCTGTCTGTCAAGCTAAGGTCGCCCGAATCTTGTATAGCCCAACACTTTACTATGACTGCTACACACACACACACATACACACACACACACACACACACACACACACACACACACACACACACACATCCTTCATACAATTGACCAATCGTCCGGCTGTTACAGTAATACTTTATTAATGTTTGTGTAGCTGTATGTGTCAGTGTCTACTATATATTACCTCTAATACTTTACTGCTCGGCCAAAGCTGTACCGGGCCGGTGAGAAAAAATAACATTTGGTTTCCCTACTCATGAAGTAAAAAGTTGTATATTTCAGTGGCATAGATAATGGGTAGAAACACTCAGGTATATTGGTGAGCATTATATTTTCTGAACCTAGAGAGCTTAGAAATACCTGTAGTCATTTCCTCCCTGCAGCAGGCCAGTTTTATGTTGCTTGGGTAATTTCTATGCTCATTTTGTTTTTATAAGAGGGCTATAAAGGGGACATCTGAAATTAAACAAATTTAATTTAAACATTACACCTAGCCTAGCTGGCGGCTGGACGTTCCATTTTAATGCATATAATCTCACAAAGATAGCACTACAACCAGTACAAGTATCGTGTTATGGCTCAACAAAACAGAGGGTCAACTAATCTCGCATTCTACATATACACTGCCACAGTAACACTTTCTATATTATGAACAGAATATGCGGAATTAAGTTACTATGCAGTATTTAGAACACTGGGTGATGCAACAATTTATAACATATATCAAGACTCAATTTCGAATGCTCGGGTCTATGCAGTATTGGCATCACCTTTTCCTTTCATGTTTGTCTATCTTCCATACTACCCCTCTGACCTTTGTGCGTCTCTCTGTCTCTCTCTCTCTCTCTCTTAAACTACTTCAGTGGTCAACAATGTATGTGTTCGGTATTTCTGTATTGTTTTCCCAGACCTCAGTTTTAGAACCAACTCGTAACTACCTCTTTTCATTAACATTTATTATTGGGAGGGGGATAGGAAAGGGGGAGTTAATTTTGTAATATAATGTAATATAAATGAGGAGTTTGTTTACTCCCTGTGATATTTTATATATGTTATATTTTTGTGTTCTTCGAGTTAGATAGTTAAATGGATGAGTTTTAAGTCTTTAGAGAATCGCCTGGGATACGACGATCAAATACAGTAGGATGACCCTGGTTAGTGACCCTGGTCTCTGGGTCTTCTCCTGGGTGACCTGGATGTGTGTGAGTTTGTGCTTTTTATCTGTGTTTATTTGTTGTTTTATGTTGTTTTTGTGTGTTCCCTGTTCTTGCTCTGTCTTGAGTCGGCTACCCCCAAAATGGGGATTGGGCCTGAGCATATAGATAGATAGATAGATAGATAGATAGATAGATAGAATAGGATGACCCTCGGGTTAAACAAGTACTGTTTAATTGAGATATTTTGTCGTTTATATCAACGTTTATAAAATAGACAAGCCCGTTCATTGTAGGTACAGAACATATTTTGTTTTCGGAATAAACTCTTTAGTGCAGTGGCAATTTGCATGTGTTTGGTGAGCATTATGCTCTTTTTCAGCTTACGAACAAATATTATGGAAAGTACTGTGTTTATAGCAATATATGTTGGAGACCTTTACTAAGTTTCTTATAATCTGTCTACATAAAACACGTATATCATCTGATTCAAAGGATTTAAAGGGTTGAATTTAGAGAGGTCTTTGAAACGTATTACATTTGGCTGGTGGTTAGGAAATTAGAAAAACGCGGTTTGTGTATGAAAGTGTTCAATATATATATATATATAGATATATATATATATATATATATATATATAGTATATAGTCCTTTCGGGACTTCGGTGAGACTTTTTCTATTGCACTAGACATATCGAAAGCCTTCGATAGAGTCTGGCATAAATCTTTAATTTCTAAACTACCCTCCTTCGGTTTCTATCCCTCCATCTGTGCCTTTGTCTCTAATTTCCTTTCCGGCCGTTCCATAGCTGCGGTTGTGGACGGCCATTGTTCACTTCCTCACTCTATAAACTCCGGTGTTCCTCAGGGCTCTGTCCTATCTCCTATTCTCTTTCTAATTTTTATAAATGATCTCCTTAACTGTACCTTAATTCCCATCCCTTCATACGCAGACGACTCAACCTTACACTACTCCATTAGTTTTTCAGAACGCCCCAGCCAGCAATCCCTCAACGACAAACGTAATGAAGCCATAGAACTCTTAAATTCTGATCTAAATACTATTTCCAATTGGGGCAGAGAAAACCTTGTTAACTTTAATGCTTCCAAAACCCAATTTCTCCATCTATCTACCCGTCAGGATCTCCCAGTGGACTATCCCTTATTCTTCAACAATACAAAAATCAACCCTTCATCTTCTCTCAATATTCTTGGTGTCTCTTTTTTCTGCTCTCATTTGGAAGGACCATATTACCAGTCTTGCTAAGGCAGCCTCCCAGAAGCTGGGTGTGCTCAACCGCCTTAGGGGGTTCTTTTCCCCTGCACAGCTTCTTGCTCTGTACAGGGGCATAGTGCGCCCTTGTATTGAGTATTGTTCACATGTGTGGGGAGGTTCCTCTCGCACCGCTCTCCTAGACAAAGTTGAAAGGAAGGCCTTTCGTATCATTAACTCCCGTCCACTCACCAACTCTCTGCAATCTCTCTCTCTCCGCCGCAATGTTGCATCTCTCTCGCTATTCTATCGCTACTATAATAATCAGTGTTCCTCAGAGCTATCCCAGTGCATACCACCTCCTTTACGTAGGGCACGTGGTACCCGTCTTGCAACTCAATCCCACCCCTACTCTGTGCAACTCTCCAACCCAAGAGTGAAACGTTACTCTCAAACTTTCTTCTACTCAACATCTGAGCTCTGGATCTCTCTCCCAGAATCAGTCTTTCCCTCTTCCTATGACTTAAATTGCTTCAAACTCCGTGTGTCCAGGCATTTTGGCTCGAACGTCCCTTGATTTTGTCCCTGTCACTCTTTCAACTATAGGGGAGGCACTCGCTATAGGCAGTTATGCCTTTTGCCTCCCTCAATCACATAGAAAAAAAAAAAAAAAAAAAAAAAAAAAAAAAAAAAAAAATATATATATATATATATATAAATATATATATATATATATATATATATATACAGGATATCTATGTATCTATATATATATATATATATATATATATATATATATATATATATATATATATATATATATATATATATATATATATATATATTTTCTTTAATACATACGAGGTTGAAAGAAATGGCAATTTCTGCGTTGGAAATTTTATTATTCAAAGTTTCCAGGTCTCTGATGAGTTTTCGGTGGGTGGCAGGACGTAGATGAATGAGATTAGCAAAATTCATGGTGTTACAGAGTTACATTAATGTACATGATGATACAGGATATACGACGCGCGTTTCACTGGACAAAAAGCATTATCAAGTAAGGATAGAATTATATAAAAGGTAAACAGGAAGGGTATATATAGAGGGTGGAGGATCAAAGGAGGCGAAAATCAGGGGGCAAAAGTCTGCTATTGGTGGAGGGGTATTCTAGGAGTGTAAAAGAGAGGACCGCGTCACGCATGCGCACTGGATGCGGCAAGGTGGTGGTCAGTTGGCGGGGTCGAAGCTGATTGGCTGCGTGTCGAGGGGCGTGGCCTAAGTTGCGTAGTACGTGTGGCGCCGGCAGAAGACGAAGCTGAAGGAGGTAGCGCAGGGGGCTGCGTCAAGGGCACCGGGGGGCGAGGGGGGGCGTTAGGTCCTGTAGGATAGTGCCTTTTGGCAGAAGGAAGGATCTGAAGGTCCAGGGTTTGGTTGTTGATGTTAGGATGTAAGGCTTGGATATATAACGCTTTGAGTATAGGTAATCTCCTTGGGTCACTTTCTTTATCGAGTATGGTGGTGTGTTTCTCTAACTCGTTGCGTGTGAGGTGGGGGTGGTTAGGGGTGAGATAGTGGTCTTTGATGGCTCCAGCCTGAAGGTGAAGAGTTAACCGACGTGAAAGACGAGTCTGCGTCATACCAATATAGGAATGAGGTCCACAGTCCTCATAATTACAGGTATGTTGGTAAATGACGTGATCGCCGGTCATCGGGCTCTTTATCTTGGTGGAAGCAGGTTTGTTGCGGAGAAGAACGAGGTTGGAGGTCTTGGGGGATTTGTAATAAATTATTAATTTGATTTTGTTTTCCGGGTTGGTTGGGTGGACATGCTTGGAGATTATTTTGTTTAAGACGGCCTCGTCATTTTTGTGTTCAGAGGACATAAAATTGCGGTAGAAGATCTTAAATTCATTGGGGGGGTCAATGTTGGGAGGGCTTTGGGTTTACCATTTTTCAAGATGGTGGTTGATGGTGCTGGAGATGTCGGAGTTGGAGTATCCGTTATTCACTAAAACTTGGGATAGTCTTTCTAGTTCCTGGTGGGTGTCGGCCCAGGTAGAGCAGTGCGTGAGGGCTCTCCTTACATAAGCGGAGATGGAGGATAGAAGATAACGGCGGGGGCATTCACTATCGCCATTGAGGCATTGTCCTGTGTTAGTTGGTTTAGTGTAGACGGTGGTTTTGAACCCATGGTCGTTCAGAGCTACGAGGACGTCGAGGAAGGGGAGTTGTCCATTGTTTGATTTTTCAAAGGTGAAGTTAAGTCCGGAGAAGATCATGAAGCGACGCTGGAGTTCCTGTAGTTCGTGGAGGTCCTTGATTTGCACGAAGATGTCATCCATGTATCTACAGTAGACGGCAGGTCGTTGGGCAGCTAGGAGCTCTTCCTCGATGGTACCCATAAAAAAGTTCGCAAATGCTCGCAAAAAACGAGATGCTCTTCTACGGATTTGGGAAGACGAAACCCCTCCAGACCACCTCAAAGCCGAAATCAACACAGCCCTCGAACAACTCCTTGAACAATACAGAAGACAAGCCGAAAACACAACCATAAAAAAGCTTGCCCGTCGTTATGGCGGAAACATAAAACTTCCCAAACCAACAAAAGGATACATAAACCTGACTAACACCATTCTGACCCTGGACCAAGAAGACCTCCTCGACAAGGGCCTCAACTGCCACTACAGCTCCAAACTGCCCCCACCGGAAACGCCTAGAAACGGAAATCCTCCTGGACGACATCCTACGACTCAAGAAGGATGGCAAGGTCACAACTACTCCCGCCCAACAACCCACTCTCCTCGCTGAAGCCGCCAAAACCAGAGGAACTCACCTTAGCAAAATCCTCAACAAACAACACTTCCAAGCTGCCAAACAATTAAGAGACAACCCCAACATCATCATCCGTCGTGCGGATAAAGCTTCCTGCCTCATGATTCATGACAAGGAGGAATATCTTAGAAAAATGGACGTCATCTTAAGTGACAACACCAAATTTAAAAGGATCACCCGAAACCCAACCGACGAAATCAAACGTACTGCCAACACCACCATCAACGCCAAACAAGGAGGGGTCCACCTTAAAAAACTCGTCGGAGAATACACCCCTGGTTATGCGTACAGAACAATCAAAACACACATACCTGGGAACCCCCTCTGCCCCATCATCTCCCATATCCCCACTGCCACCTATCAGATCGCCAAGGCCCTGAACAATCTCCTCACCCCCTACGTGCCCAGCCAATACAACCATAACTCAGCCCACGATTTCTTGGAAATTTTAGGAGACGCCCCCCGGAACAACAACCACACAATCGCCTCCCTCGACGTAGAAAGCCTGTTCACCAACGTGCCACTGGATAGGACCATTGACATGATTCTACGTCGAATTTACCATTGCCCTGATACATCAACACTGGACATCCCGGAGAAGGCCCTGAAAACACTGCTGGAGCTATGTACCAAGGAGGCCCCCTTCCTTTGCCCCCGGGGCAACATGTACAAGCAGATAGACAGTGTGGCGATGGGCAGCCCCCTAGTAGTTCTTTTTGCGAACTTTTTTATGGGTACCATCGAGGAAGAGCTCCTAGCTGCCCAACGACCCGCCGTCTACTGTAGATACGTGGATGACATCTTCGTGCAAATCAAGAACCTCCACGAACTACAGGAACTCCAGCGTCGCTTCTTGACCTCCTCCGGACTTAACCCTCTCCGACACATGATGCGATTTTGAGCCTATTAGGGATACTTTAAAGCCTTTGTTACCATCAGGGGTATTTAGAAACCTTTAGTTTAATTACTTCAACCTCTGCAGTTGTCTTTGAGTTAGCTGTAGGCAGAAAACTAATTTTGGAGAGGTAATTATAAGAGTGAGAGAACTCTATTTCTTATTGCTAAACTGGCAGCCTCTGCGTCATATGAGTCTGAAAGGGTTAACTTCACCTTTGAAAATGAGACAATGGACAACTCCCCTTCCTCGACATCCTCGTAGCTCTGAACGACCATGGGTTCAAAACCACCGTCTACACTAAACCAACTAACACAGGACAATGCCTCAACGGCGATAGTGAATGCCCCCGCCGTTATCTTCTATCCTCCATCTCCGCTTATATAAGGAGAGCCCTCACGCACTGCTCTACCTGGGCCGACACCCACCAGGAACTAGAAAGACTATCCCAAGTTTTAGTGAACAACGGATACTCCAACTCTGACATCTCCAGCACCATCAACCACCATCTTGAAAAATGGTACACCCAAAGCCCTCCCAACATTGACCCCCCCAATGAAATTAAGATCTTCTACCGCAATTTTATGTCCTCTGAACACAAAAATGACGAGGCCGTCTTAAAAGAAATAATCTCCAAGCATGTCCACCCAACCAACCCGGAAAACAAAATCAAATTAATAATTTATTACAAATCCCCCAAGACCTCCAACCTCGTTCTCCGCAACAAACCTGCTTCCATCAAGATAAAGGGCCCGATGACCGATGATCACATCATTTACCAACATACCTGTAATTATGAGGACTGTGGACCTCATTCCTATATTGGCATGACGCAGACTCGTCTTTCACGTCGGTTAACTCTTCACCTTCAGGCTGGTGCCATCAAAGAACACTATCTCACCCCTAACCACCCCAACCTCACACGCAACGAGTTAGAGAAACACACCACCATACTCAATAAAGAAAGTGACCCAAGGAGATTACCTATACTCGAAGCGTTATATATCCAAGCCTTACATCCTAACATCAACAACCAAACTCTGGACCTTCAGATCCTTCCTTCTGCCAAAAGACACTATCCTACAGGACCTAACGCCCCCCCTCGCCCCCTGGTGCCCTTGATGCAGCCCCCCGCGCTACCTCCTTCAGCTTCGTCTTCTGCCGGCGCCACACGTACTACGCAACTTAGGCCACGCCCCTCGACACGCAGCCAATCAGCTTCGACCCCGCCACCCGACCACCACCTTCCCGCATCCAGTGCGCATGCGTGACGCGGTCCTCTCTTTTACACTCCTAGAATACCCCTCCACCAATAGCAGACTTTTGCCCCCTGATTTTCGCCTCCTCTTATCCTCCCCCCTCTATAATGTATACCCTTCCTGTTTACCTTTTATATCATTCTATCCTTACTTGATAATGCTGGTTGTCCAGTGAGACGCGTCGTATATCCTGTATCATCATGTACATTAGTGTAACCCTGTACCACCATGAATTTTGCTAATCTCATTCATCTACTTCCTGCCACCCAGCGAAAACTCATCAGAGACCTGGAAACTTTGAATAATAAAATTTCCAACGCAGAAATTGCCATTTCTTTCAACCTCGTATGTATTAAAGAAAATGTATTATCTGGCTTTACTAACATATATATATATATATATAGCTGATGCAGACCTTTACTAAGTTTCTTATAATCTGTCAACATAAAAAACGTATATCATCTGATTCAAAGGATTTAAACGGTTGAATTGAGAGAGGTCTTTGAAACGTATTACATTTGTCTGGTGGTTAGGAAATTAGAAAAAAGCGGTTTGTGTATGAAAGTGTTCAATATATATATATATATATATATATATATATATATATGTCTATATATATATATATATATATATATATATACTGTATACATATATGTGTGTGTGTGTGCATGATTGCACGAAATTAGATAACAAGGATTACTTTCAATAACCTCCCCTGATCTCTCTCTCCTCCCGTGGTCTTATACCTCTTTGGCTGACTCTGGGAAATCCGCTCTCCGCCCGTCTTCCTTACCTCTCTATCTCAATCCATTACTCTAGGCGTGTAATCTTGGCCTAAAACATTCATATCTTTAATCAGCAGGTTTGTTTTGGTAACATTTCATGATTCTTGTTCACATGTTGTCGGCGACAATATTGACGCTATCTTGCAATAGCTAGCGATTTTTGTGTCGATATTATAATATCGTAGCAGTTTAAAATACTTGTTCATATAACATTGGAAATTAAATCAATATTAGGATTCAATAGTTGACTGAAATTTGATCACAGTTGAATTCAGAAGCCTGGAGACCAGAGGTACCGAGAAAATGTGTCAGAACAAACGTTTATGATTGTGACTTGGTCCGACTAACTATCTGTGTTTGATGATGTGTTTTATTTAGTTCTTTCATCTTCTGTTCTTCGTCCATAGCATTATATTTCTTACTGTTCTCGTCGGTCTTCCTCCCGTGTATTGTTATATCCTCCTTGATTACCTCCTTTTGTTTTATTGTTCATATTCTTAACTACCTTACTTAACTTAACCTTACTTTTCAGTCTCAATCAACTGTCCTTGTCTACTTTGGATGCTTTGAAAATTATCACTATTCCTTGATCGATCATTTTGGTTTTATCATATATATATTGTTTACCAAATATATAGTCACGTGGCCTAGAATAAGCGACCTGTTAACTTATGAGACTAAACATCAGTCTACAGTATAGTTCGACATTATGGCATTATTTAGTACAACTTTCAATGCTTGTATTTCATGTTTGGTAGTAAATATTCTTGGGTGGTATTTCACCATTATGTCGTCATTTGTGTTTATACATCTAAATCAGCTGTGTTCATTTTTATGTTCATTGTTTGTGTTATCCGCTAGAGCAACCTTCCAAATTTGAATACAAACATTAAGCCCTTTGACTTTAATGTAATTTATTGGTCATAGTTGTATTTAACTAGAAAATTCCTCTTAAATAATGACATATATTATAATAATTTTGTGTATGGCATTTTGGTAATTATGTATTAAAGCTTATTTATAATCTAATCATATTAATTTAACTCCCAACACCAAACACCTCCACATATTATTAATGAAAGCATGTGGTGCTCCTGTGACCATTAACCATTACACCATCAAGACAGTTAAGACAAGATAGGACAACCATTTTTTTTTTTTTTTTTTTCTATATTCCAACAACTCCCTCTCAGGCATAGGCTGAGAGCCTTTACATTCCACCGTTCAACACGGTGAAGCCCGTGAGGTCTCGTTCCAGTCTGGGGAGTGAGGCATGTGAAGCACCCATTCATGGCTCGAAGCAGCTCCATCTCTGAAGCGGCTGGTTGCTTCGTTCAAGTGCTTCACTGTCTCATCCTCCAGACTCAGACCCTCACTCTCGTAATCTATTGTACAACCAATTATAATAAAAACAATGAGAGAGATAGAGAGAGAGAGAGAGAGAGAGAGAGAGAGAGAGAGAGAGAGAGAGAGAGAGAGAGAGAGAGAGAGAGAGAGAGAGAGAGAGAGAGAGAGAGAGAGAACGTGTGTGTGTGTACAGATTATTTTAATGAGAGCAAATCTTGATATTGAGGTTATTTTGAACCAACCCCTTTTCTACCCTCTCTCACTTGTATGCAGCTCTATGGACAAGGGCCAGGTTATTTAATATCTTCAAGCGTGGAAATAGGATGGAGGCGAGCAATTACCGTGGAATATCAGTCATAAATTGCATTACAAAATGTTATGACATGGTGTTATGTGCGAGACTTGAGAGGTGGTTCGTGCCACATTGAGAATAGGCAGGAGCACAGAAAGGGCGTGGCTGTATAGAACATATAGTAACTTTGCGTCTTTTAACAGACATGGCAAAAAACAAAACAAAATTAACTTTATTCGTGACTTTTGTTGATTTTTCTAAGCCATATGATTTAGTACCAAGACGGATCTTATCTACAATATTGAAAGGGCTGGGTTGTGGCGCTGTGATGCTGCGCTGCGTTAATATCAATGTACCGTGTGACAGATAGTGTGCTGGGTTCGGTGATCATATCAGCCACGATAGGTGTTCGGCAGGGCTCACCAACCTCATGTTTACTGTTTATGTTATATGTAAATGGCCTCATCAAATTAGTGAAGGAAAACTGTAGACAAGACGGATTTTTAAACTGGTTGCATAATTATGCTCGTGTTGATGGACAACACAGTGTTTTTATCTACCACCAGAGAGAATATGCTAAATAAATTGACCTTGGTAAAACAATTATGTGATAATATGGTACACAAATTAACCTATCAAAGACAAAATTCTTAGTACTTAATGATACAGCTTCGGATAATGAAACAATGCATGTAGATGGTCTGGTGGTGGAGCCGTGTATACAGTACGTCTACCTGGGTTCACCATTCACGTCTGACGGTTCTGTGTCTTCTTCCGTCAAGGCTCACGCTAATGCTAAAATGGCTCACCTTTTAATAAATTTAATAAATGTTTAACAAAAACTAACGATGTAGTACCATTCTCTGTGAAAAGACGATTTTGTTGAGGCAGCACTAATGTCCTCAATCTTGTATGGGTGTGAGTCATGGCTAAACGCAGATCTCAGGCCAATAATAAAAATGTGTAACTGGGCATTAAAACAATTACTTGGTGTTAGGAAGACCACTTGTAACGATATGTGCTAACTTGATCCTGGCTACCCCCCACTCAGAGACTTGGTGAGGAGTAAACAACTATACTGTGGCGAGAGAGAACACAAATGCATGACGATCCCTTAATATTTGCTATCAATAATGTGACCAATACTAGATATAACACACGAACACATATACTAGGCTTACTTGACAATGAAGTAGACGATAAATCCTTGGCCATGACAACACTTAAACACAATATTTCGCAGTCAGAGTCATCAAGGAGGACTACATATAGAGAAATAAATAACGATCTATCAGTTCACAAAATATATCTAGTCAAACATAACATCAATGCAAATCATAGAACAGCTTTTACTGGATTCCGTCGATCAGGTCAGTCCCTGGCGGTGGAGGTTGGTAGGTGGAACAGGAGGGGGCGTGGCCGCCTACCTCTAGTCTAGAGGAAAGGTTATGTGAGTGTGGAGGGGTACCGACGGAGCTACATGTCATACAGCATTGTCCACCGTCACATCACATTCGTACCACACATAACTTCTCAACTATAAATGATCTATTCTCGGGCAGGTGTACTGATTCAGATGTATGCTACATAGTCCTCACAGTACTGGCTCTATATTCTTAGATATACAGTATATATATACATGAGTGGGAGTGTAAATATGCTCACTTGATTTTTGTTTTGCTCGTACATGGTGCTATTTACTGTATGTACATTTTGAAGAATGAATATATTTTTTTGTTATGAAGTTTATTTGCAGTAGATGTTTCCTGTTTTGTGAAATATCTGGATTTTTTGTTCTCGGTATTTTAATTGATAAATGTGTTTTTAATTTATGTATTATGTTGGACCAAAATCTTTTGTAAACATGCTATTTTGGTATTATATATTTTACTGTGGTCAATAAACTATCTATCTATCTATCTATCTATGTCTGGCAACCGTACCTTGTTTACTTTAGTCTGTATAATGTTGGCTTTACTCTATTCCCAAATAGGACGTAATGTATGTCAATGTCAATTTGATAATAATAAATGGGATATTTAGGTAGAATATATTTATACAAAAAAAAAGTAATACGATGGAGAACATGGTTATTTTCCGTCAGCTTAAATAATACAGACTATACTTGTTCCCAGCCTGTTATCCCTGAGCCTTCTCCTTTCCCTCTCCATCCCACTTCTCCACCTTCCAGCTGAGGACCTAAATTTATCCTCAAGGTCAATAATTCGTTGTAAACCTTCTGGACTTTGGCACCATTCTTTGCTCTTCACCCTTTCTCACCTCATTATTGTTTATATTTGACATGACAGGGCTGGAAAATGTAATACCGAAGCAGACCACAAACCCTT
This sequence comes from Paralithodes platypus, assembly GCA_032716605.1. Lineage (NCBI taxonomy): Eukaryota > Metazoa > Arthropoda > Malacostraca > Decapoda > Lithodidae > Paralithodes > Paralithodes platypus. Next base: position 35,995,065 of record CM064529.1, read on the forward strand.
TTCCATCAACCGAAGGACCAACAACTTCCACACATTGCGTCCATAAGAGACCGGAAGAGAGACCAGGAACAATCTCCCCTGGACAGTAGCAACAGCTTACCTCAGTCACCCGTATCACAGCTCCAGGGAAAACTCGCAGCTTCCGATACGCTTAAGATACATATGGTAAGACATCTGCCACAGTTTGTTGGTATTTACCCTCAGGCGCCAGGTGAGCAAGGGCTGCCTACACCTGGCCCGGATTTAAACTACGAGGAAGAAGACTTTATGCAAATGCGACATCAACCTCCTTCGTTCCTCTCCAGTTACCCTGGCGGTTCCACTCATCACTACCACTGCTAGGCAAGACAATGTTTACAATCCAGCTAGACAAGAGGACAAAAAGACAGCTCCATACAAGCCTCTATATAGAGAGAGCCTCCAATACTGTAAATAATGTATCCTGTGTACACCTAAGCTTTAGGTTATTTACTTGTATTATTAATAAATAAACCATACCATTCCCCACACAAACATGTATGCATTGTACTTTTAAGGTTTTAGACAACCACGCAATAAATCAGAAACTATATTTCCCATGCCTCTCATGTTCCGGAAACACACGACTTGTCACTCTCCATAAATTCAAATACTACCTGGCCGAAAACAGGGTAAAGTTAGGCAAGTCGAGGCACTGTGTCCCATGGGTAACCTGTGGGGGAGTATACGTGAATAACTCGGCCGGATAGCACCATCCGTAGAGGCTAGCCGAAATCCTCTTAGATCGTGCCCTTCAAGCTGCGACGGTGTCTGGACGAGAGAGTGTGTGTAGGCTGTACCGGAAGTGACCTACGCTATTGCTACCTGTGCGAGGGTACTCCCGGCCACCCCCCCCTTGGCAAACATGCCAAGATGGACCACGCACTCAGTCGCTCCCACCTGTGTCAGATCTCTACAAGGCTACTTCTCTTCTATACTCCGACTCAAATTAAGTGCTTCTTGTTTATTTATTGCATTTCGTGATTATTGCAAAGGTTGTGTAGGATACGTTTGTGTTCAAGTTAATGTAAATACCTGAGATATTTTATTCTCACCTTAGTCCCTTTGTTACTCGTGTCGAGAGTACATACAAACGCTATCCTGGGATTGATTTATATATATATTGCGTGATACATATTCATATATTGACACTAAGGTTTATATATATATATATATATATATCCATTTGGCCATATTACCCGCACACTACGTGTAAATATTGTGAACACCCGACAGATCTGATACTAAGTTAATAGGACTATCAGGGTACGTAAATCGAGTATAAATGTTATCTATCGTGTCTCTTAGTTAGACTCATTTTATTTATGTTTCCTGGCTTCACAACCAGTTTAAAAATTTAATTCGAATTCATAGTTCTATTTCTGCCCACATCGCGTTAATATTTCAATGTCGAGGGCTCAGTCTTTCACACGAGACTAATATTTATTTACTCAGTTCCCTGAACTATTATTACCAAATCTAACTGTATACCTTAGTAGAGAATTAAACCCTCTCTCTTTATTAATAACTCATTCGTTATTTACCATTCAGCTGATATTTTTTTTTTATATTCTACTTCACTGAGACGGTGCGACCTCAGCATTATTGACCCTACCTCGAGTCACGTTATACCTCGCGTTAACCTTGATCTCAGGATATCAGTTATTATTTGAGAATAACTGCTCTGTTAGCATTTATGCTATACTTATATAGTCATCATATGTTTATTCAATTGTGATTTATTAATTATTATGGTGGATTGATTTATTAACCATCCATGCCTTAAGAACATGATTGTTCATTCTTGAAGTTAGGTAGGTTCGAGAGTATTTCTGCATAATATGACTCAACCATTTACCAATTATTATCTATGCCAGTGCCCTGATATAAAGTGAAATAAACACTTATGAAACCCAACCGTGTATTCTGTATCATTGGTATAGATTGAGGAGATTTATAATTGTATATTTGGAGGCAGCTGTGTTCCTGCTGAGTGTTATAGTTCTAAAAAGCTTTCCTTGGGTGGACAGATTGAACTGACTTAATCGAGCAAGAATTATTGCCCGGCATAACAATATTAATGTCAGTTATTCAATCGCTGTCTCCTGTTATCTAGCTGCTCATCTTCCAGTTATATACAGTATATCCCTTTTCCTCAAAAAATTTCTGGTTATTAATTTCGTTTCATCATTTATCCTTTTCTTCTTAATAATATATTCGTATTGTTCATTACCTCTCTCCTTCTATTCATTCATTCCCTCTCATCTTTCTCCCACCCTTTCTCCTCTCCTCCTCTCCCACCTTCCAGCCTAGGACCGTTTATCCCCGAGAGTAAGAATACATTTTAAGCCTTCTCAACTTTAACACTTTACCATTCTTTCCACAATTTCCAGCTTTTATTTCTTGTATCCATTCTGTCCTACTGTTTTTATTTTTGTCCTTGCGATCAACACCTTTCCTGATGAAAACTGATAGCTTTGAGTAAAAAACAAATACAAAATCCATCCTATTTTTGTTCAGATTTGCTTACCCGTACATTTGGCTTATGCTTTGTTTCCTGCCCATGGAGACTATCTCTAAATACATACTATACATGGAAAGGAAGATTACTATGTATCTCACTAGCTCAATATTTTCGTCTGTTCTCTCCTCATATTTTATTCTTCTTTGTTTCCTCCCGTCAGTACCATATAATTGATATCATAACGGGTTTGGTAACCTGATTTCCAAACTTGATGTACTGGAATTTTTGTTCCCTATGTGTATGAAGGAGACAGATGGCAAAGCTGTCTATAACAAGTGTCACCCCCCAAAGTTGAAAGTGTGATAGAGAGCCAAATTCAAGGTACGTCAGTATCATAATGTCTGGACACACGAAGCATGAACCAATTTAAATCATAGGATGAAGGCAGATTGAGTTCCACAGCTTGCGAAGAAAAAAGACTGGGAAAATCGCTTTACTTTTGGGTTTGAGAGTTGGACAGAATAGGGGTGGGAATGAGTTGAAAGGCGGGTGACCCCCACTCTCCGTACGGCACGAGGTATGCACTGAGAAAGCTCTGAAGGAAACTGATTATTGTATTTGCGGTATAAGAGTGGGAGAGGTACCACATTGCGGCATGTAGAGAGAGATTGTAGGAAATTAGGGGGAGGAGGAGACTTGTTTAGACAAAATGTTATTGACTCCACCCTTTTTGAGGAGTGCAACCACCAATCGATAAATAGGCACGCTGTGCCACTGTAGAGAGCAAGAAGCTGAGCGAGGTGAAGAACTGTCGGAGACGGTTGAGCACACCTGATTTCCGGGAAGCTATCTTAGCAAGAGGGGTTATATTATGTTTCCAAGATAAGTCAGAAGAATATTGAGAAAAGATGGAGGGTTGATTTGTGTATTGTTGAAGAATAAGGGATGATTGTGTGGAATATTGTGATGGGTAGATAGATGGAAATATTGGGTTTTGGAAGCATTGACAGTAACAAGAAAGTAGCAAGTGAGTTTGTTGTGCACATATAGAAAACATCCGCCTTTGTAATGATCGTCTTGATATTTAAAGCTTATTATGGACTCTCCAATGTATCTATATGTTACTCTTCTGAAGCTATTCCGTTTTATGTCAGGTTATATAAATTGCTATACACACGATAGGCCCTGACTACTCTAATTTTCAGTTATTTTGTCTTGAATAACTGCATCATGAAATTTACGGGTGAACACTTTTTGATATGAAATAATCGCTGCGTTGATAGTTCGTTTATCTCAAAATATCCCTGTCAAGACTTTAAAGTGGTAGCTATATCAGCAGAAGGGGCCACTGTCCGCCTGCCTTAACTAAACCTCTGTGTACATTGCCTTGGATCACTAAACCATTACATTTTATCTTATGGTTTCTTGGCATGGGCTCTGTGCTGCATTAATACGTTTGTTCTTTAATAATATATGTTTCAATTGGTATACTCTTTTAGCTATAATGCATATCATCAACCTTGGCTACACTAATGCCGTGTCTGTATTACCTTGGCTGATTGTCAATTTTAGGCTTTTGATGATGTCTTTAACCCTTAAAAAGAGGCTCACCACATAAGTCGTATTTAATAAAGCTGGACTATGTGGCGGCGCTCGACATAGGTCGAGTGGCAATTTCAGCACGTAATGTTGCTGAGAGAGAGAGACAAGTGGTGGCAGGAGACTAGCGAGCGTATGACTGCTCCAGACCACCGCGGCGAACCTACTGACACGAATCTCAGCTCCCTCCTCCCTCTCTCACTCGCTATATACGGAATTGTATTGGGAAAGTGGCTAATTACCTGCTTTTTGCACTCGCGTTGCACGGTTATTGCAAGAAAACTAGCCATCATAAAAGGATCGTTATGGTGTCATTCGAAAGCTCTGTATATGCCCTTTCAGGGATAGATACTTGTTTTACGTTCTGGGTCTTATTTAGGCATGAAAATGATCACGTAAACAGCCCTATTTTGGCTAAAAACACCCCGCTGCGCGGTACATATAAATAAACCGCATAGGCCGCTAAAGAAGGGTTAATCCCAATAAATATAGGCTACCTTTCAATTGGTAGATACACCAGCTACAGCAATGCTATCATCCTTGGGTCCACTAATACTGGGTCTATGTATATCAGGGAGTCGAGGGCCGTGATCATGGAAGGAAGGCCATATAAAGCTTAACAATCACTTTAGTCTGACGAGGTAGTGGGTGAACTGGAACCACCGGTCGAAACCAACGTCATGGACACTTTCCTGTACGTTTACCGCTGGAGAATACCGGCTGAGAGGAGGGGAGGGTAAGGGGAGAGGTGGAGGTGAGGGAGGGGTGTTGAGGGAAGCGGAGAGGTGGGGGTGAGGGAGGGGTGGTGTGGATAGGGGAGAGGTGGAGTGGTGGCGAGGGTAGGGGACGGGTGGAGAGGTGGAGGTGAGGGAGGGGTGGCGAGGGTAGGGGAGAGGTGGAGGTGTGAGACGATAGGGGAGGGGTGGAGAGGTGGTGGTGAAGGAGGGGTGGGACGTTAGGGGAGAGGTTGAAAGGGGGAGGTGATGGTATCCAGGGTTAGGGAAAAGTGGAGGTGAAAGATGGGTCGTGATGGTAGGAAAGATATAGGTGAGGAAGGGGTAAGAAAGTGGAATGATTAGGGGTGGAGGTGGTGGATGGCATTCAAGATGGTGAGGGAAGGAGTCTGATAAGTGGGAGTGAGTGGAATTGGAAAAGTCCTACATACAGCCCGACAGTCACATCCATACTTTCCACCCATCCAGGGGCGGATTTAGAAGTTATGGGGCCCTAGGCACTGGGGTTATGTGGGGCTCCTGTAAATGGGTGGATAGGGGGCGAGCGAAGCGAACCCCTACAGGTTGGGGGTTTGGGGGGGCGCTGTAAGACCCCCCCCCCCCAAGAAAATTTTGGAAAATTGAGTACTTGTAGGGGCATTTTGAGGCCTATTGAGGGAATGAAATCCTGCAATTTATAGTGGTTTTAATATGACCATAGTGCTTCTCACTCATGATAATCAAAGACCGATCATATATCTGAAGAAATTCTCTTTTCACTATCTGAGGATGCTGGATGGCTTGTCAGAGCAGGTACTAGCTTTCATTATATCGCTCCATACTAGCGTATTTTTATTTTCTTGGTGTGAATTTAGGATTAGGTTAACTTTTTATATCATGAATAGAACCTGAGGAGAATAAAACTGGTTAGTCTAGTTATACTCTAGTAACATAATTTACCAATATAATATGCAAATACTGTACCGAATCCAAAAATAGCCTTTTAAACCAACCCAAGACCTAAACTTTTTGGTATTCATTAAAATTTGCATTTAAAACTTCACACCTTAAAAATGTCATTTCAGACATACAGTAGTACAAATACATTATTATTGCAATTAACATGAATATATTAAAAATACTCATAATTTGACAACGTGAGCGGCTGAGCCTATTTGTGCAAATTCAATAGCCATTTTGATTATTTTGTCAATAGCCTAGTGATCACGTATTTTGTTTAGCTTTGTAACTAGTAAATTGAAATAGCAGATATATATACTGGTATATACAATTAACCATAGATATACTGTATGTACAACAACGATAACACTGACAATATTGATTTGAGTCAGAGTCTGCATTGTTAAGAACAAGAAAATGCGTATTTTGCAGCTTTTGTTTTATGTAGCTAGGCTATGGGAATGGATCAGTTGATGGTTGTGCCGAAAATAATATATATTTTTCTTTGATCAAGTTTCCAATGTGAAATTTGTCATTGACATTATGTCATAGAAATTAGAATGAGTTGCTGAAGATGAAGGCATGATCGCATTGCAAATTATATTTATCGTTAGACTAGCATGATAAAAACCACCTTTAAATTGTAAACTACTGTCCAAGACTACAACCTATTTGTAACTGATTACCTTTCTACTTAGCCTAATGCAAGACGGTATTGTAAGTGATTTGAAAGTGGGCTAGACAAAATTAGGTTTCATGAAAAATAGTATAATAGATAGGCTATAGATATAATATATATATTGATATATAGGCTATTATGCATTTGTAATATAAAAAAATAGTCTAAAAGAAGCCAGAATATTTTTAAAAGGATGGCACTGGTACTGAATGGGTTAAGCTAATTTAGGCAAACAGCCTAAGAACTAAGAAGATTGATTAGCATGGGTCTAGATTCCATAGACCTAGGCATACAAAATAGCACCTCCACCTACGGGAACTATCTGCTCCTCTTGAATCTCGTCTGGGCTAGGAAATGAGCGTGCCGTGCTCTGTGCTATAGCGGCGCCTACTATCCATACACTACTCACCAATAATAATACAAGTCATAGACAGTGCCAGTAACATAACCACTTAACCCGGGAACTTCGGGGAGACCCTTAAGAGTTCCCCCAGCGGACTGCGGGAAGACTCTTAAGAGTAAGGGGAAATAAAAATCCATTTAAACCCCCCCCCCCCATTTTATTTTTATTGTTTTTATTTTTTTATTGTTTTTATATTTTTGTTTGCCCCTGGGCCATGCCAAATATCACTCCTCCACCTCCCCTCCTTCCCCACTTTCCTCCCCTCCTTCAGTTATCACCTATTTTCCCTGTTATTCCCTTATTCTGTGGTCTATTTTCGTGCTAACATTAGCGAGTTGGTAGCAGGGCGTTGTCATCACTGTTACCAAGCGTGGGAAAGAGCGAGAGAGAGACTATTGCGTAACAGTGTCTCTCCAGACAAGGGGAGGGGAGGAGGGCAGGGAGGTTGCCTCAGCCATACATTATGTAACTCCCGGCCTGTATCGCCGATTTTGACCATCCAAACACTGTTTCCACTTGTTTTATTGTTGTAACAGGTTAATACCTTTATAATCAACCTATAATAGGCGCATATGGATAAGTATTAATGCTATTTATGGTAAAATAACGATGGTAGTGATGGGAACAGCTCAAATACGTCAGCACAGGAGTGTGGTGTCTCATACACCCCATGCGCACTTCTTAGGTTAATCACGGGTATTTATAAGTTAGGATCAGTGAGAGAAATTGAGGAAAGAGTCCTAGATTCCCAATAATCAATAATATCATGTTAACAAAACATCCATTCCTACCTTCTCAGCCCAGCTGCTCGGTCACCCACGCCAGTAACATTAGAGGCTACGTGAACTTTTGAATTTAATAACTTATAACATGAATATGTTATGTGATATTAATATAATGTTTAAAAGCTTATTGATTATCATAATAAAATAAACTGACATTAATATACAATATCAGAAACTGTAAGAGGAATTAAAAAGAGGAAAAAAAATAAAGTAGTCCGTCATTGAAGAAAACGGACATGGCAACGTAATTATCAGGGATAACTAAATGTTTTCTTCTACCAGGTATGCGGATTACGCTTTTTACGTTTTAACTGTTTCAATAAATATAACGCAATCATTACACATTTAAAACACATTATTTTATGTTCTAAAAGCCATAATGTCACCATAAACAAAATTAATAACCAAAAATGCAAACTGTGAATCAACTTTTAATTTTGGTTTTGTTTTTTATTCCAAGCCAAGGGCCCTTGGGGGCGCGGGGCTTTGGGGGCGCGTGGCCCTAGGCCATGGCCTACTCGGACCCCCCCCCCTAAATCCACCACGGCACCCATCCCTCTACCACATAACCCAACAAGCGGGTTTCTAGGAATTATATCAAACCTTTGTTGCATAAGGGTATGCCAGTACAACGGATTTATTGCCGGCCAGCCATTCCACCCAACGCACCAGACCCCTACTTATTAAATACACCTGGGCTACAACAGCCAGAGATTGAGCCATACATCCATGTCCAACCCGCCACCCACCACCCACTCTGCCGTATATTCGGGTATCAAAGTCGGGCTCTAATTTGCACATAGTTGAAAGCGCGAACACCCGAAAATAATGGCGAGGGTTGAATGGCGGAAATTTGTAGGTGGCCCGTGACAAATGTTGGTTGAAATGGGGCGTGGGCTAGGTTCAATTAGGACACAGAAATGAAGACAATAATTATGTAATATTTGTTTTATTTTACATGGTGTTTACCCTTTTTATGATTAGTAGTACCTATGTTTCTAGTTTTTCTTGTTACTGGTTTGTAAGCTATTGTTGAAAATTGATGTCCCATATTTATACTCTCTGATAGTGAAACCCTTAGTTGTCATACACTAAACAAATACAAAGAATAAAAGCTTTCTACATAAATTGGTTGTATCAAGTATCATTGTCTTTAAACAGGCAGTCAGACTTTTATCTTTATGAACTGGTTATTAATAACCAATAGTTTGAGGTTAACATACGAATTTTAATAACTTAAATTAAAACTGTTTGTTATATATAAGTTTATTGAACTGACCATCAACGTTGATTACCAAGCATTTTGGCGCAGAAATAATTCAGCTTTAGGTCTGGTTTTCCTTAATATTTGTAATGTTGTTGTTGTTGTTGATGGTCCAGTCTGTCTTTACTGATAATGGGCCTTTCGAACCTGGGGGTGTTATGCTGGACACAACACCAAGAATTATTGGGACTCTAGCCCACCATAGCCACACATGAAGAATACTTGTTGAAGATGTTAACATGGTCATGTTAGAGGAAATAACTTAGTGTACCAACTGTGCTGTAAATTTGTAACACTGATACGATATGTTTATCTTCTCATTGTGTAATAAATGGGAATAGAGTCTTAACCCCTAACTATCGGTGCGCAACAAAAGTCGAGTTAAATAAATCTGGACTATCTGGCGGCGCGCGACATAGGTCGTGTGGCAATTTCAGCACGTAATGTTGCTGAGAGAGAGCGACAAGTGGTGGCAGGAGAGTAGCGAGCGTATGTCTGCTCCAGACCAATGCGGCGAACCTACTGACACGAATCCCACCTCCTCCCTCCCTCTCTCACTCGCTACATACTGAATTTAATGGGGAAAGTACCGAATTACATGCTTTTTGCACTCGCGTTGCGCGGTTGTTGCAAGAAAACTAGCCGTCATAAAAGGATCGTTATGGTGTCATTGGAAAGCTCTGTTTATGCCCTTTCAGGGATAGATACTTGTTTTACGCTCTGGGTCTTATTTAGGCATGAAAATTATCACGTAAACAGCCCTATTTTGGCAAAAAACACCCCGCTGGGTGGTACATATAAATAAACCGCTAGCCCGCTAATCTAGTGTTAAGAATGTTTTCGAAAATCCACATGCAGTAATACCAGTTACGGTAATACTAATGATTACCGAAGGTTAAAGGCTGACCACACGCTCAACTATACCTGTCAAACTGAGTACTGTACAGGACAATGTGGGTGTGGGAGTGGCTTGGCGGGTCAAATATAGACTCAGAATATCTTTAACACCTTAAGAGCGGGTGGTGGAGTATATTTCACTGTGCCGCCCAGCGTTTTTTTTTTTACCATAAATGGGGTTGTTTCCGTGCTCTTTTTTCATGCATAAACAAGACCCAGAGCGTAATACAAGTATATATCCCTGAAAGGGCGTAAATTGAGCTTTCCAATGACACCCGAACCATCCTTCTACGATCACTGGTTGTCTTGCAACGATCGTGCAACCAAAGGGCAAAATCGCTAAAATACGGTAATTTCTTTATATAATTACGTATGTAGCGAAGGAGTGAGGGTGGATGTAAGTGGAGTACATCTCAGTTGGTCCACGGCGGCCGTGGCGAGCGGTCATGAGGTAACCCAGGCTCCTCCCGTCGCTCGTCTCTCTCTTAGAGCCAATATTGCGCCAAAATTGCACACAAACTTAAGTCGGGCCCCGCCACATAGTCCAAATTTTTTGATACGGACTTAAGTCGGGCCCCGATAGACAAGGGTTAACTTGAGAAGCGCTAAGCTATGGCAGTTCAAAGTGAACGCCAGGCGAAGGTATTGGCTTCAATTATGTCAAAAATGTTAATGTTTACCATATATAATATCATTACTTCTCCATATGCTCCTATTTTGCTTTTAATATGAACATATGAACATTGAAGAGCAATAACAGAAGTGCTAAAATACTATTGGCTGGTGAAAAGCATACATTTAAGCCCCGCGGTCGTAATCTGAGGCGGACTGGCAAGAGATTAACATCCTCTCTCTCCGCCGTCTCGTATGCTACTGATAGACTAGGGGAGATCTGAGACTTCCTAGAGGGTCGGAGAAAGAAAATACTCCAAATTCTTTCCCAGCCGTCCTCGCGCGGAAATACTTGATAACTATCGGGAATAATATGGAAAATTCCTGATAATCGAGGAGGTGGGTACAAATGAGTGATAGAAGGTACTGGAGGGGAATTATCTCAACTAATTACATATTGATTTGTTTTGAGTGCCAGTGGGGTGTTTGGAAAGGGGCTGGCTCTCGAGAGGACGCTCGCCATTCACCAGTAAAACCCCTTGAGAGGATGCTCGCCGTTCTTAGGTTAGAGTGTCTATACATTCTACATCACTAGTTGTGTAACATCTGCAAAACTTTAACTTATGTTTTCTGTATAACCTTAGTAGAAAGTAACTGATTGTTAAACTTAAGGACAACTCTAACATTCAATATTTGTCTGGGTGCATTAATTAGTAAAGTCCCGTAGATTAAGTGTAAAGAGAAAAGGAAGATAAATTAACAGTGCAGTTAATACTAGAATGGAGAAATTAGACCCAAATGATGGAGAACAAACGTGTTATTGTGATGACACAACAAGTTTTTACTCTTTCTGGAGTCTTCTAAAAAGGACTCCAAAGACAGTTATTTATCTATTTTTTCAGTTATGTGGTATAATTTCACCATAAAGATAAAGGTCGATAATATTGACTTTTTCCCCGCCTATACTCTGTGTGTGTATGTTATGTGGAACTGGCAGCGTATGTGGCCACCTTTACTTTAGGTTTAACACTATGGTAGCCATGACCCTCTCCTTCAGCCTAAATACCCTGCCTGGGCTGACTATTGTTAATATCTCGGGAGTGTTGGAAGGGTGTAGTACGCTAATGCTTGTACATTACTAACAGTTATTTTGTTGTTATTTACATGTGAGTGATAAAGACGGAGCCCTGTGTGTCAACAAGAGTCCTGAGAGATTAACCAGGTAAGCTGCCTACCACTTACAGGTAGTGGTAATAGGCGTGCTCACAGATGCGGACATTGCGCTCGAGTCACGTTATATATTGTTTGTAATTGGACACAGGTTCTTATCCAGGTTATCCAAAGTTATATATATATACTCAATGAGACCATGTAAGATGAAGAGATAGAAACAACAAGAATAATAATGTTCACTAATGGATCTTGGCAAGATTTATAATGGTCATTATGGCCCATATCTAGCCATCTGCCAAACGAATCAGACAACAAATATGAGACAACAGACTTCCGTGAGCGTTCCTATACTTGGGGAACACCTTCATAACTTGGACTATAATTTGGGTTATTATTCAGTCGGGCATTAATTTATTCAGTCACTCACTTAGCCAGTCAGTCAGTCGATCTGTCAATCTGTTAGTCAGTCTGTCAGTCAGTCATTCACTTAGTCTGTTTTTCATTAATTCAGTCAGTCATTAAGTCACCCATTCATTCAGTCAGTCATGAAGTCACCCATTCAGTCTGTCATCCCCCGTGACAGCAAGTTGACATTTCTGGTGCTGCAGGTTTCGTGAAATTGGAGTGCAAGGGAGTCAGGGATGTATTTCTTACTTTATGTTCTCTTTTATTCAGTCCACCTTAACCGACTAACTCTAATACACTAGCGGTAAATATTCTGACATTTACTCTAGTCGTAGAATACGGAAACACTAGTATTTGCTGTATATCATTTTTGTTTCTTTTTTCTAAATGGTTTTATCTTATTTGCTCGTGACTTTGGAGGGCAAGGGACATATAGTATATTATTATGTATATATATTACCTGTCCACCTGAACCGGTCAAGATATTTCAGCCTAATTACAGTTCAAGGAAATATTACATCGATGCTTCAGGGTCATGTTTTTGTTCTAATCGTCGGTGTTTTCCAATCTTGTGATATTGGAGTTAATTCAACATTATCTTAGATTAATAATAGAGTACATCCAAAAGCAGCTGGCAATCACACCTACATCACCAAGAATGTTCCCTGTCGGAGTGTTGTTACTTCAGAGCCTTAACCTTACTTTTGAATAATGTTGCTTGCCAAATCTGTCAACACATCCCACACATCCCCTTTCCCTGCTGTCCCATTCCTCCCTTTTCTTCCTTCGAATCATTGGGATATGTGAATGTCCAAAGATATGCACGTTAATGCAGTCCGAGATAATTAACAGTCTAGGGTAGTCGGCGGGGACCAGACCAAAGGACAGTAATGTTGAATGTGTTACTTTACATAATGGATAATTTGAGGTAAGGGTGTACATGCAGGTACAGTTATGCTCTACAAAATATCGACTTCATGTAACCTGCACTGTCGCCTAAACATATATTGTAACATTGTGTGTTCAAATTAAGCAGAAACTACACACATCCACACATGAACACATCCACACACAAATATAGCACTTTAATAAATTAATTTACCGTAACGCTGCATCACTCTCACTCTTCTACCGCTAGTACAATAATCTATGTTCTGTAGAGCTCTTTCAGTGTATACCTCCTTCCTTACGGAGAGTGGATGGCACCCACCTTTCAAGACATAAGAACATAAGAAAATGGGAGTCTGCAGAAAGCCGATTAGCCCACACAAGGCAGATCCCTCTCACACCCAACCCTAATTATAAGGGCTAATTATAAGCACAGTTCACTAACACCATTAGGACTGACCTCACCAAAACGGTCAGAGGTCAGAAAACGGGGGTCTGCAGAGCGCCGATTGGCCCACACCTGAGAGATCCCTCTCACACCCAACCCATCTCGTCCATATGCCTATCTAATGTTATCTTAAAGCTCCCTATCGTTCTTGATCCCACTATAGCACTGGTAGCCTATTCCACCTATCTACAACTCTGTTACCAAACTAATATTTGCCTATATCTTTCTTGAAACAAAATTTATCAAATTTGAAAACATTTGTACGAGTTGTATCGCTATCACTGAGCTTTAGTACATTTGTTCATGTCCTCTTTATTAATCCCACTAACCCACTTGCATACCTCTATCATTATCCCCTCTAACTCTGCGTCTCCCTAACGAATGTAAGCCTAATTTCTTCAACCTTTCTTCATACGGAAGATTTATAATATTATGGATAATTTTTGTCATTCTACGTTGTACTCTCTCCAATGAGTCTATGTCCATTCTGTAATAAAGACACCAACATGTAACAGCATAATCAATATGGGGTCTCACTAATGACAAGTAAAGTTTTAAGATAACATCAGCAGTTCTGTTACTCACACTCCTAGAGATGAACCCGAGAATCCTGTTTGCCTTGTTACGAACGTTTATACATTGTTTTCTAGGCGTCAAATCATTGCTAGCAAACACACCTAGATCTTTCTCAGTGTGAGTTTTCTAATTCTTTATTAGCTAGTTTATATTTAACATTTGTATGCATCTCCCCACCCCTAGTTTGTCCAACTCGCTAACTCAAGAGTGAACCTAGTCTTTCTTCTACTCAACAAGTACACTCTGGAACTCTCTCCCTCAATCTATCTTTCCATCATCTTATGACTTAAACTGCTTCAAGCTCTGATGCTCCAAGCGTTTTAACTCTAACGTACTTTGAATGCGACTCCCTGTCACTCGTCTAATTTTGGGTCCCCCCCATTGTCACAGGTGGCATTGCCTTTTGTCTCCTTCATACACATAGACAAAATCATGTATGTCTGTGGGACTGGCTGGTATGGTTCCAGGTATTAACCCTCTCCGACATATGACGCGATTTTGAGCCTATTAGCAATAGTTTGTGCTGTTTTCGCTGATCACTTGGTAATCTATACCTAGTGCTCAGAGAAATTGTAGGTGTTACCTGCGGTGGGGAATTACTGTTATTCTCTGGATCTCTGTTTCTCGTCATAATATCTACCAAACTCTAGTTCCTCTGGTAGATTTAATATTCTCTGTTAGGAAGAGAGGCAAAACAACCTCCCGTAATTTGTTCAACCTCCCGGTGAGACTACTCCCTTTGCCTTCCTTGTATTCCACAAGGGAAGCAATACTTGTTGTCACCTCTTTAACATACACAGTGCTACAATAGGACCCCACCTTCCATTGTCAACCCCACTGATGTAACCAAACAAACGCTCCCTCCACCACAACATAGAGGTCATAATAATTATCTAGCCCTTCTCTCTGGGTCGTCACACCTTTTGTCCTACTTTCACAACACGTAATTAACAAACTTGGATGTATATATTTCCATTATGATGATGAGGGGGGAGTACTAAGAGGGGACATGGAGGTAGAGAAAAGTAGATGCCCAAGTTCATTATTGTCGCGTGATTCGCGCGTACACTATTGCCACCTTCATCAAAGTTCTCGGTGTGAACCAAATTGTAGCGAAATAAAGTAGCCAAGGACAAAGAGGTGTGTGTGTGTGTGTGTGTGTGTGTTAGAAAGAGATTGAGATGGAGCATATAATTATATTGGAGCAAGAATATGTGAATGGCATTGCAAACGTGTGTAATGTGTGTGGGGCTGTCACTGGTAGTTGGATGGAGGTTTTGCCGTATAATTTAGGATGAATTAGTTCAGGTTAGAATCTACTAGGGATAGGTTACCATCCTGGTAAAATAAAAGTAACGTGTAACTACCGGCTCGGTAGTGTAGTGGAGAACGTCTCGGCCTCCCACCCCGGGAGACCTGGGTTCGATGCCACGCTCAGGCATGAAGGTTTTTCGCAAACACTGGTAGCTGGTACCATTTTCCTTGAGCAAGGAAATGGGTAATAGTGTCTGGTAATAAACTTTGGTCGAGCGCTATTGAATCTTGGATCGAGGGCTAGAGATAAATGGCGCTATATAAGTAACCTGAACATTATTATTATAATATACCCACCCACAGGTTAGTAATTTGGTCCTCATGGTTGCCATAGCGACGTGTCAGCTGCAGCAAATCTGTTGGTCTTTGAAATTAATATAGTGCCATCAAAGTTTGTTATTGTATTTAATTAAAACTACCATTAAGATTAGAATATATGCCTGATTTTCATTTAATAAACTTACTAAATGTTAACAGAAAAACGCAGTTTAGACTAGACCTGCTCCACCCGACCCAGTATGTTTTGTTGTTTTAATCAATGTGGTTGAGTCAAGGGTCAGCCACCACACAATAGTAAGTGTTGGTCACAGTGGAGTGTTGTGGTTGATAGTTATGTACTCCACCTCTGGGAGATACCTCGGTGGTTGGGTCAAGGGTCAGCCACAATAGTAAGTGTTGGTCACAGTGGAGTGTTGTGGTTGATAGTTATGTACTCCACCTCTGGGAGATACCTCGGTGGCTGGACCAATAGTGCAGCTGTAAAGTCTCCGACATTATATTCTGACATTTTGATACACTGTCGAAGTATTCTGTATATTTGATTGTTCCACATTAGCTAGATTATTAGTATTATATTATCAAAGGTATATATGTGTTGCATATTATAGTGTGTTGTATAATCCTACCATTATACATTGTAAACCTAGAAGGCCAGAAACTGAAAAATTGATTGTAGCACTGTATAATATAATTGATTGTAGCACTGTATAATATAATTGATTGTAGCACTGTATAATAAAATTGATTGTAGCACTGTATAATATAATTGATTGTAGCACTGTATAATATAATTGATTGTAGCACTGTATAATATAATTGATTGTAGCACTGTATAATATAATTGATTGTAGCACTGTATAATATAATTGATTGTAGCACTGTATAATATAATTGATTGTAGCACTGTATAATATAATTGATTGTAGCACTGTATAATATAATTGATTGTAGCACTGTATAATATAATTGATTGTAGCACTGTATAATATAATTGATTGTAGCACTGTATAATATAATTGATTGTAGCACTGTATAATATAATTTTGGTTAGTTTGGTTCAATTGAGTGTTTAACCCTTTCACACACAGGACGCCATTTGACCATATTCTGTGATACTTTAAAGCCTTTGTGAGCATCAGGGGTGCTTAGAAACCTAAGTTTTTTTTGTACTTCAACCTCTGCAGTTGTCTTTGAGTTAACTGTTGGCAGAAAACTAATTTTGGAGAGGTAATTATAAGATTGACAGAACTCTATTACTGATTTTCTAATCGGCAACCCTGGCGTCCACATGTGTTTAACCCTTAAATACCGGCTCACCACATAAGTCGAGTTTAATAAAGCTGGACTATGTGGCGGCGCTCGACATAGGTCGAGTGGCAATTTCAGCACGTAATGTTGCTGAGAGAGAGAGACAAGTGGTGGCAGGAGACTAGCGAGCGTATGACTGCTCCAGACCACCGCGGCGAACCTACTGACACGAATCTCAGCTCCCTCCTCCCTCTCTCACTCGCTACATACTCAATTATATGGGGAAAGTACCGAATTACATGCTTTTTGCACTCGCGTTGCACGGTTATTGCAAGAAAACTAGCCATCATAAAAGGATTGTTATGGTGTCATTCGAAAGCTCTGTTTATGCCCTTTCAGGGATAGGTACTTGTTTTACGTTCTGGGTCTTATTTAGGCATGAAAATGATCACGTAAACAGCCCTATTTTGGCTAAAAACACCCCGCTGGGCGGTACATATAAATAAACCGCATAGGCCGCTCGTAAGGTGTTAAAGGGTTAAGTATTGGGTTTGTTACTGAATCTGTTTTATTGCATTATAAGTATTCCATATTTCACACACACATCAACTTTCCATTGTATCTTCTTCTCCCTTTGTATTTACCCGTTGTCCGTTCTAAGCATCTGACTCACACCCTTTCTAAACTTTTCTGGGTTCCACTTCAGCTTATCTCAACTCCCTTCCATTCTCCGCATTTCACCAAGGTGTGTGTGTGTGTGTGTCTTTAGTGCATGGTTCTTTACTAGCAACTATTAATGTACTGTATTGTGTTATTAGGTTTCTTTATTGTCAGTAGTAATTATTATCTAGCATTAATAAGTTGCGTGTTCAAACAGTAATATCTATTCACCATCCGTTTTTAATTTACGTATTGTTCGGATTCAGTTATCGGTATGTCTCCTTTGGAGTTTATCAACTGGATTTGTTTAGTATTCTATATATATTTTTTTTGTTTAAATATAGGCTATAACTTTGGTTTTAATTAACCTACTTAGTTTTTACCAATCAAACATTTCAATATCATAACTTTTCATGCCCTATTAATTACATTTTAATATTTGTTCTACCAACTATTCAGCTCATGTTTTGATTATTAACCCGGCAAGCGCGATAGGCCTCACGGAAGGCTTCCTACAGGGAACGCGATAGGCCTCACGGAAGCAGGATTTTTAAAGGCGTACCAAAACGGCGCCAAGCTGTCTAGGGAGTCACAAATTGCGCCACGTTTAGTGCGACATGGTACCTCTCGATGGCACCCACAACCACCCGCCGCACGCACCCCACACAGTCTACACACGCAGTACGCTCTCAGTCACTATGGAGCCTACACGCTCCCCTGACTCGCTCCCTGTTGACTCGCCCAACCCTGTTGCTGGCGGTGTTAGTGCTCGTGGCAGGACACGAACACGTGCCAGGGACCCCTCCTACGTATATACTTCTGAGGATGATGAGCCAGTGCAGCCAAGAAGACCTACACGTGCTGGGAGAGGCACGACACGTGGTGGGAGAGGCACGACACGTGCAACAAGCACGACGAGTGCGAAGAGGTCATTGTCCTCCGCATTTGCTCTGACAACTGCTACCACAACAACTACTGCCTCTACTGTTGTGGCAACGACGCCCACGGCGCCCACCACCACAGGAAGTACAAGTGGCCGTCCTGGGGATGCAGGAGCATCGGGGGTAGGTGGCAAGAAGGGTAAGGGTAAAGGACACCCTTATCAGTTCAAGAGGAGTAAGGTGACACCTCCCGCCTCTACCACCCCCGCGTTGCCACCACTACCACCACCCACCACGGCCGCCCCTGCCTCACTACCCACCACGGCCGCCCCTGCACCACTGCCCACCACGGCCGCCCCTGCACCACCGCCCACGCACGCCCCTGCTCCACCACCCACGCCCACCCATGCCCCTGCTGCTGTTGGAGGGCCTCGTAGAGTTTTGGCAGCCGGTCTAACGCCATCCAAGTTTGACGCCCTCCTCTTCCCTCCTGACTCCTCTGACGACGACGCTGCAGAAGGGGAAGCCTTCGATCCCAGGAACTATGGCTGGGGTGGTGATAGTGGGAGCGAGTCTGAGGAGGATCAAGACCAATATGAGGGAGGTGCAGAGGATTCGGAAGACGACGATGTACTTCTGCACCGTGACCATGACCAAGACCTGTCTGACGACGAAGGCGCAGACGACGTGGCTGACGGAGGGGCTGATCCTGATCCCCCACGGGCGTATAATTTTGCCTGGTCTGAAGGGTCCCATTTCCAACCAGATTTGCACCAGTTCAATGCCAATCTGGCTGGTTCAACAGCAGACTGGCCCTGCAATGACCAGTCCACGAAATCTGATTTCTTCTGTGCATTTTTTGACCAGGAGGTATTATCTCATCTCGTTTCCCAAACCAATGGCTATTTTACCTGGGTGAGGGAAAGAATTGATATGATATCTCCTAGAGCAAGAATTCGTGCATGGGTTGATACGACTGTCCCTGAGCTCCTTGTGTTCTTTGCGTTGTTGCTAATCATGCCTCTCTGCAGGAAGCATGTAATGGAGCATTATTGGAAGCACGACCCAATCATCAACACCCCAATTTTCCGGAAATATATGGCTCGTGATAGATTTTTCTTGCTTCTGCGATTTTTGCACTTCGCAGACAATAATAATCCAAACCGAGCTGAGAGAATATGGAAAGTTCGGGATGTGTTGACCATGTTGTTGCAAAGGTACAGGAAATTCTTCTACCCCTTTGCCAACCTGGTGATTGATGAGTCGCTCGTGCTTTTCAAAGGACGCCTGGTGTTCAAGCAGTACATTCCCTTGAAGAGACACAGGTTCGGGATCAAGATCTTTGTGTTGTGCGATTGTGAAAGTGGAATAGTGCTCGACATGATCGTATACACCGGCACTGATGTAGACATTCCAAAAGTCGGTGGCAACGACCCATTGGGCATGTCAGGGCACATTGTGAAAAAGATGCTGGAGCCCTACCTGAACAAGGGGCACATGTTGTACACCGACAATTGGTATACAAGTCCTGCACTCTGCCAGTTCCTCCATGACCACAAAACGGGGGCATGTGGGACTGTCAGTACTAACAGGAAGTTCATGCCTAAGTTCCAAGGCAATCGCATAGAACTGGACAACCCCTCCCACAGTGACACCGCTTCTGATGACGACTTGGAAGAGGAACAAAGGCGCCGCAGACAGGACAGACCAAGAAGAAAGAAGAAAGAGCACTACAAGCAGCTGGAGAAGTCTGGGAAAGTTCTGGCGGTAAAGTGGCTCGATAAGCGACCAGTCCACCTGCTTTCGACTGTCCATACAGGTGCCCAAGTGGACTCTGGTAAATTCCACTACCGTACCAAGAAGTCTATCCAGAAACCTGATATGGTGGTGGATTATACCAAGTACATGCGCCTTGTGGACAAGTCTGATTGCCAGCTTGCAGGCGTTGAGTGCCTACGAAAAACAGTGAAGTGGTATCACAAGCTTTTCCTTCACTTTGTTGACATCACGATGCTCAACGCTTACAACATGTGGCTGGTAAAAAAAGACATGGCCCCGAACAAAAAACTCAAGTTCAGGGAGTTCATATACAACGTCGCCTACCAACTACTAGAGAAACACCAACCAGTCTCCGGTCACAGGGGTCGCCGTGCAGTCAACCTCCCAGACAGAGTCATTGATGGATATGACAAACACTACCCTATCCACACCGAGCTATCTGGCACCCGGAGGCTGCAAGTACAGTGCCAGGTCTGTGCCCACTCCACCAGAAAGCCACAAAAAAGAAGCCGAGTCACATCAATGTGCAAGGAATGCAACGTTGGGTTGTGTTTGGGCGAGTGCTTCAGGGACTACCACTCACTCAAGTACTACTAGGAGTGGTACCTGTGTCGCCCTATCTCAGCCAAACTCCTGCCCCGCCCACCTACCTCACTACCTACCTCACTACCTACCTGCCCGTACCTGACCTGCCCGTACCTGACCAACGTGATCTCAAAACACCTGCCTGCCTACCTACTTGCCCGTACCTGACCAACGTGATAATATTATCATAACATGTACAAATTATAGTTGTAGGATAAGTTCATATGTTTTGGTATATACTGTATAAATGTATATATATATATATATATATATATATATATATATATATATATATATATATATATATATATATATATATATATATATATATATATATACACAGTATATTATTGTATACAGTATACTGTATATATAAGCAATATTTTCATTTATTATTTCAGTTTAATTCATTAGCCAGGCAATATTTTGTTTAATTTATATATATATACCTATGTAATATTATACTTATGTACTAACCTTTTGTAACAACCTTTTGTAATAATAAAACAAACAAAACAAACAAAAAACAAATAAATAAACACAAAAAAACATACTTACGCTCTGCTATTCATCAAAGTTTTCGACTTTATGAATAGCAGGGCGTAAGTATGTAAAAAAAAAAAATTCAAGTGATATAAACACTCCAAAAACATCCCCATAACCTCTCTGGTTTCGAACCCACGTCTCTAGGCCTACGTCTCTAGGCCTACATCTCACTCAGTCCATCACTCTAACCACTAGACCATGACTGTTCACACTATACTGACAGCGATTAGTGCGTACGTATTTTCGGGCAGACGAATGCTTGACAAACAAAAATATATATATACCCTCGATACACTTGTGTATATCGAAGTATTTAGTATGTATAATACTTTTACATAACCTAACATATTCTATCATTACGAACAAACAGTAAAGAAATTTACAAGTAAATAAATAACCTTTCATCCATGAGTTGCAAGCAAATAGTGCGTAAAAATTGTGTAATGAGATATCGGGTTACTCTAACATACTGCGCCATCCAAGAAGCCTTATCGTTGTTTACAATATAGCAACGACAACACAAAGTGTCTATAAGGTCTAAATTTGTGCATACACCCACGCTAATCTCATCTACCTACTGTAATCTGACCCCTTTTCTCTCCCGCGCCACCCACCTTTCTCAATACACCACTCTTATTTCGCCTATTATTCGTCCGTATGCGTCTCTGCGCTTCATTTATCAGTGTATATTATTCACATGGGCTGCCTTACTCATGAATATGAACAGGTGAAACCATAAAGGTGCTTTTTAGGCGAGATATAGAGCGTTGCTTCTCATCAATCGCACGTTCTTGCCTCCACCCTCTCTCTCTCTCCTCCCGCCTGACTCACTCACACACACTCGCTCGCTCGGGGATGTCGTGCCTATCAGCCCATTTTTTTCAACTTGCAGCCACCGTAACTCCACACCCACATTTTTTTAGGGTGGATATATATATATTGGCGGATGTGGCTGCTTATTTCCAAGACATTGAGGTACTTTTTTTTTAATTCTGTGAGATCGAATTTTTTGGCAGAAATGCACAAATAACTACCCTAGCTCCTAGGGCTATTTAGCGCTTAACAGGTTAAGACAACTTTATTGCGTCACAATTTGCTCTTCATAATCATCTTAATTCTCCCTTCTCCGATACTTTTTCATTGCCCCCCCCCTACCCCTATCTCTCTCTCTCTCTCTCTCTCTCTCTGTTTGTTTTGATATCATGTTCTCCTTTTCCTCTTCGTCGTCCTTGTTACTTCCTCTTCATCGGTATCATAGATCTACTGTAGTTTATATCTGTTACTTCCTCTTCATCTGTATCATAGATCTACTGTAGTTTATATCTGTACTTATCCACTTTTCCTCTTCGTCGTCCTTGTTACTTCCTCTTCATCTGTATCATAGATCTACTGTAGTTTATATCTGTTACTTCCTCTTCATCTGTATCATAGATCTACTGTAGTTTATATCTGTTACTTCCTCTTCATCTGTATCATAGATCTACTGTAGTTTATATCTGTACTTATCCACTTTTCCTCTTCGTCGTCCTTGTTACTTCCTCTTCATCTGTATCATAGATCTACTGTAGTTTATATCTGTTACTTCCTCTTCATCTGTATCATAGATCTACTGTAGTTTATATCTGTACTTATCCACTTTTCCTCTTCGTCATCCTTGTTACTTCCTCTTCATCTGTATCATAGATCTACTGTAGTTTATATCTGTACTTATCCACTTTTCCTCTTCGTCATCCTTGTTACTTCCTCTTCATCTGTATCATAGATCTACTGTAGTTTATATCTGTACTTATCCACTTTTCCTCTTCGTCGTCCTTGTTACTTCCTCTTCATCTGTATCATAGATCTACTGTAGTTTATATATGTTACTTCCTCTTCATCTGTATCATAGATCTACTGTAGTTTATATCTGTACTTATCCACTTTTCCTCTTCGTCGTCCTTGTTACTTCCTCTTCATCTGTATCATAGATCTACTGTAGTTTATATCTGTTACTTCCTCTTCATCTGTATCATAGATCTACTGTAGTCTATATCTGTACTTATCCACTTTTCGTTAGTTCTTCTTTTGTTTGTACTTACTCTTTAGATATATTTGTTCTTCTCTTGCATGTCCTTCTGTTTTACCCTCCTATAATCGTGCATCAGTTCATTTTTCACTTTCATGAAGTGTGACCTTCTCTCTTTCTCCTCTCCCTACTAGTCACTAATTCCATCTCAAATTCCTTCGTCGTTCTGGCTCCATCCTCTCTGGTCCCCACCTTTATGTTACCCAAATAGCAACATCACCGCTGTCTCATGATATCCATCATTCTTGTTTTAATGTATTCTTTCTGCAATCGATCTTCTCTTCCTTTTCCTTCTCCCTTGCCTTTCTCTATTCATACCCCTCACCGCCACCCTAGTCACAATATCGTTACTGCCAATATTTATCTCACAACTGCGCAATATTTTGTTTTTGTTCTCCTTGTCTTTTTCTGCCATGTTTTCATATTATCTTTACTATTTGTTGAGCTCCTTCTATCTTCTCCCTTTCTTCTCATTCCTCCACCTTCTCCCCTTTACCGTCCTCCTCACCGCCACCATTGTATTACCCAAACACATTATCGCCAATATCTGGATACACCTGCGCCGCATATATTTGGCGGCAGCACCTGAGGTGTTGAACTATAAGATGGAGGAATAGCATCAATAGTAGACAAAGAATAATAGACAGGAGAAACACGATAGCTTCAGAGAAAAGGAAATGCGGTTTGAAGAGAAAGGGAAGAAAGTCCTTTTATACAAAATATCAATCACTATTTGTTCTTGACACACTTGTATTTCATTTATTCGCTGACACTGAGAAACCCGCAGCGTTGAACTAGCAGACGGAAGAAGAGGTTGATGGTTAACTATCAGGCGGAGGAAGAGGTTTATGGGAGTAGGTGGCACAGAGAAGGCGGTACTGTGAAGAACATGAAGTGTTATAAAGGTCAAGAAGTTGGTGCATGATTATATAATCTATATTGACACACCTACTGACTGTAGCTATGTGATGGCACCGAAGAACCTACAAGGTGCAACAGCAATCTGGAAGAGAGAGGGAAATGAATACACACATTTGGGAGCTGTGGAGAAAAATAAATATTTAACTGGAATAAACAAGGTGCAAAAATACTGCATGCAAAAATATATCTTGACTGCTGTTCCGCATGAATTGGTTGGCACCGAGACCCAGAGGAGTTATACTTGGTGGCAATACAGGATTCAACTGCATCCTTTCACCATTCCTCCTTCTCTTCCTTTCATCTTTTCGGCTCTCACCTATATATATCCTTCTTTTTTCATTCTCCTATTGCATTATTTGTCATGCGCCCATTTTTTATTACGGACTCCATGGAGTTAAACTAAGATGTGGTGTGCAAATCAATTAGCAAGGAAGGAGGAATAGAATAATTATTAGAAGATAGAGACACGTATCGAAGAGGGTATTGCGAATAATAATAAACTGGGATGGATTGAAAATGAAAAATATACAAGTATACTTAATAACTGACAATACTTTATCATGACACATCTGTAGTGCATATATTGACTGGCATTGATAACCCAACGGTGTTCAACTAAAAGGTTGAGGAGAAAGATTAGGAGTATGTGGGACAAAGAAGGAGGAAGGAATTGTGATATAAGTGGATTAGATAGAAACATTTAAATACGGAATGGAAAATAATTGCAAACCCTTACATAAACACACCTGTGCCTCACATATTGGCTGACTCTGAAGGGTTCTGTGTAAGTCAGTTTTTGTTCAAAGGAGGACGAAAAAGAAATTGAAGAAGAGTATAAAGATACATAGAAATCATAACACTATTATTTGTTATGTTGTCGCTTACATTCCTAACTCTTCCAAATCCTTTATATCTCAGCATGCGATGTTACGGGTTCATGGTGACAACCAGGGTGTCAAATGATAAATTAATGACGTTTTTTTAGTCTTTATTATTGTAGCCAATATGCAAGGATGAACTGAAGGTTTATAGTTGTAATTGTGTCTTTGGAAGTGATCAAACAGCCCAAACAAGGCAATTTAATGTTAATGTTATTGTATTCCTTCTCATTCATGTCAAGTTTCCAAACAATATGGCTCTAGTTTGACACCCTGGTGACAAATATAAGCTTACTAAAAGTATAGGTCACTGTGGTAATATTGGGGGTAATGTGAGACTTGTGTTGAGTTTCGGTGATGTTTGTCAAAGGTCGTGAGATTCATGCAAGAAAATATGTATGTTTCGTATGCAGTATTCCCCATATTTTGAGTAATTATATACTGTATAATTGTTTACAAACATGAACTTTTTGCATTGCTGATATGGTATGATGGTAAATGTGTGAGAGGTTACTAATTCAAATCATTGTTTTAATTAACATTTCTATCATGCCAATTAGGGGAGGATTGGGGAAGTGTTTAAGCACTTAATATATAATGGCATAAATGTTCAGCCAAAACTGACATGAGCTAATTAAATTATTATTCCACATATATTATATATTGCAATAGCCTCCTGATAATTATTGCAAAGTTTGAAGTTTTTATCAAAAGGTTAACAATTCTAACTAACTATTGCACTAGAATTTGGGAGAAAATTTGTACTCAAATTATAATCCAGAGTCACAAGATCATACTTTCCCAATCAATATTTGTCGCCATTTTTAGGCTGAACACTTTGATTTAAAGTTTTACTAGATATTAGACAGCTAAGATTATGTATACCCAGTTGATTGAGTATGAACATGTAAAGACTCCCGAATATTACTGGAAAAATTTTGCTGACCAAAATTTATATCACTGACAATTATGTGTTGAGGTTCCTGACAATTGTGTGTGTGTATCCCCGGACTAAGGTTGGCGATGGAAATGATATAAAGTTTGGAATGCAGTTGTCCGCGGGGTTGAAAAATATGCAATTAAACTTTAGCCTCCCCTGTGTTCCCTGTCGGGTGGAAGAAAATGCCTCATTAACCCTTCCAGCCTGGGCAGCATGTTAAAAGGACACCGCGGAAGATGGGCAGGAGCCCGGGCAGCATGTTAAAATCCATAAGCTTGAAAGCCTATTCAGCTTGGACTGAACGCCATGCGTCCGACGCATGTAAACAAAGCCGATCGTTGCGTCACCGCACCTCCGAAAACAATAAGGAGACGTCGGATCAATGTTATTGTTGTGACGTCAGACGAAATTAGTGTCTGAAAAGCTCCGATATTGTCAACATCGCGGCAAAATTCGCTCCACTGAAATCGTCATCACAACTGAACCAGTTGACTTACGCCAGTTGACTGAACGCCAGTCTACAGATTGAAAACCGCACTACATTTATAGATGTGTGGGAAATTTCTAGCAGTTAAAATAAACAAAAATACGGTAGCCTAGGCCTAGACGTTTTTCGGCCAGATGGCCCGGATACGACCTCCGTCCTTAGGAAACCTGCCCGGGCCCCGAGGGTTAAAGGTATTTAATATCGGGAGCCAACAATATATGTTGCAACATTATTCCCACTAATAGTAAGCTAGGGCAACGCTATTTTACTTGAAATAATGAATATGTAATTTTGTGAATGATTAAAATTGTGTTGTATATATTAGCATATTGCATATATTATATATTATGCTGATATGAGTACTTTATGTAGTTTGGCTTGCAAACTGTGAATTACTATTTTTGGAATTCCTTTGAGATATTGACTCATATTCAGTAACTATCAGTATTACTTAAACACATCTATTGTTCATAATACTGGATAATGCTCTGCACTCTGGTATGACAAAGCTTCAACCAAAAATGAAAATGCCATGTCTCGTGAACTGTTAGTATAATAAAGCAAAGTTGTTCATGTGTATTGCGAACATTTGTAAGACAAGTGATTTAATATTTGTAGCTTAATAGTAATAATTTTGCCATCGGGCTGTTATTGAACAGTGCTTTGCTATTGAATTAAATATATTCACAACGTAAACTTAATTTCAAGGTTAGGGAAGTCTATAAGCTTGATGTGTGTTCGTGTAAGTGAATCTGTGTAGGTATCATCAGAAAACACACAACACTTCCGTTACAAAATAAACACCCAAACTTTTCCCAGTAGGGAGAGCGGTGCTGGTTCGGCCACTTTTTACGAAAATATTCGTAAACAAATGAGTATTGGACGCAGTTAACATATATTGGTGCCAAAGTATAGCCCCGAATCCTGGCTATTTTGTCTTTTAGGGTTGAAGCTTAATCTAGGTTAGTTAATGAATGGGACACTTACGAAACACCCCCCACAACATGTCCGAACCATCCCGACTAGGTGGGATGGTTCGACCATATATTTCACGTTAATCAATCGCAATATAAAAATATCTGGGATTATTATTATGTGATAATTTGCTATTTCAATTATATTTCACTGCTTCAGAATATTTGTTGTATCTTCCACACATAATATTACATTTATGGAGGGATGGTTCGACCAGTGAACGAACCATCCCTCCCATTCATTATTAGCTGGCCGAACCATCCCACACATCCCAGAGAGATGTATATATAAAAACATTGTCAAGTTCATACACGATATTCACTACTAAATATCTTAAATACAATCAAGATTCAGCATAATATATATTGAAGTGATGCATCACACATTCATAGAGGTAAAGCTTACAAAACAAACCTAAAAAATTACATTAAATTGTAAAAAACCCAAAAATGTCCTCAATCTTCAACAGTTGGCATCACTTCTTATGGAAGCCATATGAGCTTTGGTAACAAATTAACACATGTTCTTGCAAACTCTTGCATTCACAGGGCCCATAGTTTTTACAGGAAATAGAATGTCCGAACCATCCCACTGTCCAAACCATCACCGCTCTCCCTCTACCACCAGAGTTCAAATTCAAAATGAAACAGACAATCACGAGACAGTATTTGTGGTGTGTTAACAAGTTAAGATGAGCAAACAAACATAACAAAAGTTGCGAGGGGGGAGTAAAAAATACGAACATTCATGTAACCGACTAATATTGCCCAGGGAATAAAGGTATGGGGTCATAGTAAATCGACATGTTATATCATTAATATACTGGATGCCAAGCCTATGTTGAAAAAGGTTCACAAAAACCCGAGCCACTGAAGTATTTTAATGCAGAGAGCAAGAAAGATGAAAAAGAAGAAGACAAAAAGAAAACAAAGATGACGGACGGCCAGACGCCCATATTAAACTGGATCATTTTAGGATCTGGTTTGGAAACTGATTTTTGGTCGTGAAGTCGATGCAGTATGTTCAAGAAGACTCCCACAGTCACACCGTCAAGCACCAGGCTGTTTATATCACTGTGTTTTGTAAGCCGCCCGGTGTAGCATGCGGGCTTTACAATGGACCCCAGGTGTGTTCATATGTCCACCAAAAATTTGGTAATGAACCGTTGTGGTGATTGAAAGAGCTGAAAGCAGTTTCCTTTTATTTACATTATTTAACAGTAGTAAGTTACATTTGCTATGATAAGAATTGGTATTTTATCTTGTTTGGGTTTATGTAATTCGTGATAGCATTTGGAGGTGCGTTAAACAAACAAACTGTATTATTTTGCATAGATACAAATTGAGCACAATTAAATTTTGGGTTAATATAATTATATAGTAATTTTCTGTATCTGGGGACATATTATTAAGTCATTTTAGTTAACCTTTAAACAGCGAAGCTATGGTATTTGAAAGTGCCCGCCAGGCGAACGTATTGATGCTCATTCCCGACGAAAACGTCATTATCCGATGAACATCGTTATTACTTATTCATATGCACCTATTTTACGTTTATGAGATGCCCAGTCTGAAAGCTACAGTCTGCAATTCCAAGACCCCCATAATCCAGACAAGAAAATAACAGAGACACCCAAATTCTCCCATGCTCTAGCCCTGGACAAATACCCAAGCGACTCCTGCGTACACCGTTTTCTATGACGAGACAAAGGTATAGGAGGTCCCCCAAGCTCATTAGCCACCTGCTCGGGTCACACCCCCGCGCAGCCCAATACCTGCACGGGCTACGTGAAGTTATGCAAATAAACACCAACGACCTGAGGACTATAGGAACAAATGGACCTGAACAGTGCCTGACCAATCCATGCTCCCGAAGATACAACTAAAATCCTCTATGTATATGTCCTAGGATAATTAGAAGACCTGCAAGACAGTTGCTGCATTATAAGCTTTAAGTGATTTCTATTTTTCACAGCAACCCTGGACCTTCCAGCTGCCCCATTAAATATTGTAATATTAGCTTGGAACCAGGCCCATATGATAATACCTGATTTCCCAGGCTAGAATGTATATGTACCTCACAACAACCATTTTTCCTCTTTCCTCAATACCCCTTTTCCTCCAAGTTCATTGACACCTGAAGCAAGAAAATATTTGCATAGGACCTCAGAAAAACCTGAGGAAAGTATGCACACCACCTCACCTACTGACTAGGCTTGACCACCAGGAACGGGCTAGTTGGGACAGTGTTTCTACGGTTTGGCCCACCTCGTCCCTCTGCCCCTCGAGAGTGGCCCCCGGACGTCGCCCCCTCCTTCCGGATTGTTGAAGGACCACCCGTCTGCTGCTCGGCGCCCTGAACCAAGAACCCCTGCTCGAGCTACGGATGTAGGCCTGGACCTAGGACCCCTGTTCGAATTACGTAACCAGGCCTAACTCGAGGACCCCTGCTCGAGGAGGTAACCAGATGTGCAAGATTGGCTACTACCCTCTACGCCAGCCAGACTAGCACTCTCATCCCCCTGCCCTCCCAAATACTTAAGTGTTTCTGTGTCTTTCTCTGTTGGTTATTGTTGTGAGGTATTGATTATGTTAATATGTGAACCGTGCTGTGTCCTGATTTAATTGTGATCTGTGCCTTAGATCACGTACTTGCGTAATAAGTTTCATCCTTCTGAACCTGTGTTATTTTGTGTTAATCTTGCCTTAATTCCTTGGCCCTTGTTCAAGACTTTATTTAATTCATAACTTACGCATAAATTACATATCAGTGTATTAACATATATTCAGGCCCCCACGCTTGCAGATTTACTAACTACGTGTATGTTGATTTATTATTTGTGAGTTGAAGCCTTAGTATATTCCGTAATCAATCCATTTATATAAACACTCTTTACCTAGAACCTACGCCCAATTTTCCAATGAGTGCATTGTGTAATTCCTTTATTCTTTTGCTAATTTAATCGCATAATGAAATATACCTTATAGACGTGCTTTTATGTGCTTCTAAATCTTGATGTTGTGATATTTCGAATACCGTGTTTAGGAATTCTTTCCTCCGTGTTT
The DNA here is from genome assembly GCA_032716605.1 of Paralithodes platypus. Taxonomy (NCBI): domain Eukaryota; kingdom Metazoa; phylum Arthropoda; class Malacostraca; order Decapoda; family Lithodidae; genus Paralithodes; species Paralithodes platypus. The sequence goes on from CM064529.1 coordinate 36,025,572, forward strand.
CGTCTCACTTTCATCCACCATACACTAAGTGTATCTGTGTATTTAATTCACCTCGCACATGTTAACCCGTTCAGACCCGAGTCTGGTACTATTTGTTTTGAGCATCAATGAGTAGGACTTCGTTGCCTACATCCATGTACTAATTGTGCCTGTACATTTTATGCACCTCACCCTGCTAACCCGTTCAGGATGAGTCTGATATTGCTTTAAATATCAATGAGCTAAACTTCGTCGTTAGCGACCTTTTCGATCTTTCGATCGATATCTGTTAACCAGTTCAGATCTAACTCATTAGGATTAATTTATAACCTCCTTTCCAGTCTGAGTCTATTGGAACTCAGTTAGTTATTTTGTTTATCTTCGTGTGTTGTCTAAATCGCGAATATTGAAGATTACATCTTGACCTAATTAATACCAACCAGTAGACCTATTAAATACCTTTTTGCTCTTACTAAATTCACGTTATTACTTTGCTTACCTAAGAAAAATATAGAAACACGAATTCCTAAGTTCGGTTCGTTATCGTAGCATATGTTCAAGTAATATAATCCTGTGATAAGATATACATTCACTTTTGGGCGATTTTGATACTTCTCAGTGATTATAAATAATAATTTCAGTCCTTTCCTGTAATTTAAATTAACATCGCATTCCACCTTAGAATATAATTGCACTAACTAGAAAAAGTATTTATCACTAGAACAGTCCAACTAGTGACCTTCCCAGTGACCTGACCAAAAGGCAAGTTCACGCGGTCACCATTAAGACTACACCTGAGCCTTACGTGTGACTCCCCCAAACCTTGGGGCAATATTTAAAACCTCAACTCTCTCAGTAAGTGCTAGGATCATTACCTAGCCGCCTAGGCGTTGAAGTCTCTTGTGAAAACGGAAGATATTTGACTCTCATTCATAATTGCATTGAAGGTTAATATTTATTTATGTGTATTATGCCCTTATGAAAACTTTCCACATGATCTGATTTAATACTAGACTCTCACCATTGAGTTATTCTGGTATTAGTAACATTGTTCTGAAGTAAGGACAATATATATATGTTTGTTGCTATTGTTGGATCTTCCTTTATGATCCTTATTATTATCTTACTCTCATGCATATTAAATAAAACCTTCATATATGTTCTTCCTTGTGTTTGTTATTGAGTACTATATTGAACCTTTGAATACCATTTTTACTGTATATAGAACCTACTCGGTACGTTCCTGTCAAGTATATTTAAGTCCATCAAACCAGAACTGGATTGTTTTACGGACTGTATCAAGGGAACTAATCTATCAGAACCCGGCACAACAGTTTAATATGAAGATATTTACATGTGACAGCAATAAAACAAGTGGGAATAGTATTTGGGGGTGAAAAAGACAAAGTATTGCCGACCGGTTCATTCATGAGAGGAGAACTGGCACGGCGTACAAACTACCCCTCTCATTTATCGATCGACACTGACGTCTTGCAAGTGAAGTCTCTCTCTTGCTACGATCTCTATATACCTCCCCTTTCACCTTGAAACCGGGTGGGGGATATTGTCACGGAAAATAAACCGATAAACAAGGGAGTAAGAGGAAAATAGGTGATAATTGAAGAGGGGGGGGGGGGGGAAGGGGGGGGGGGTTGGACACATGTGGAGGAGTGATAGAAGGTATGGAAGGGAATTATCTCACTTAATCACATATTCATTGTTTTGAGTGCCACTAGGGTCTTTTAACCCTTTATTAGCGGCTCACCACTTAAGTCGTATTTAATAAAGCTGGACTATGTGGCGGCGCTCGACATAACTCGAGTGGCAATTTCAGCACGTAATGTGGCTGAGAGAGAGAGACAAGTGGTGGCAGGAGACTAGCGAGCGTATGACTGCTCCAGACCACCGCGGCGAACCTACTGACACAAATCTCAGCTCCCTCCTCCCTCTCTCACTCGCTACATACTCAATTATGTACCGAAAGTACCGAATTACCTGCTTTTTGCACTCGCGTTGCACGGTTATTGCAAGAAAACTATCCATCATACAAGGAGTGAGAACTCTATTTCTTATTGCTAATCTGGCAACCTCTACATCATATGAGTCTGAAGGGGTTAAAAGTTTTTTTTTTAGGCCTTGCATCTTAAGAGTACCATCGCCTTCCACCATCAAACCTCTTAGGAGTCCCGGCATCTTTCCCGGGTTAATATATATAGGTTTTGTGAAAATTGTGGATTTCGTGGTATCTGTGTAACTCTTTTTGCGTCGCCGGTGCTTCCGTTGTTAAACTCCGACTCTCACTTTTATAGTCTTAATCCTTATTTAGCGGACTAGGCGGTCTATTTGACCGTAGCGCCCAGCGGGTTTTTTTTACCCTAAATAGGGTTGTTTACGTGATCATTTTCATGCCTAAATAAGACCCAGAGCGTAAAACAAGTATCTATCCCTGAAAGGGCATAAACAGAGCTTGTCAATGACACCCGAACCATCCTTGTACGACCACTGGTTCTCTTGCAACGATCGTGCAACACGAGTGCAAAAACCCTGTAATTAGGTAATTTCCCTACATAATTCCCTGTGTAGCGAGTGAGAAAGGAGGGGGTAAAGTAGAATACAGTTCAGTATGTCCACGGTGGTCGTGGGGAGTGGTCATAGTGTTGCTACGCTCCTCACACCGCTCAGCTCTCTCTCTCAGCACCATTACGTGGTGAAAATGGTGAACGACATAAGTTGTGAACCGCCACATAGTCCAAATTTATTTAACACGACATAAGTTGTGCGCCGACAGTTAAGGGTTAAAATTATACTTATAACCCATTTCAAGCGTCTGAAGCTTCGCTATACATAGTTTGTGGTCATTTCTTCCAGGGTTTTTGTAATTCTATTTATCAAGGGCTGGATATTCCAAGAGCTTCAAATATTACGACGATATCGATGCCATATCGGTCTTCTGGTGCCTTCCATTATGGCATCGATATGGCATTATAGTTAATGTGAATTCTCGTATATTTTTCATAAAACACCTTAAGTGGTCCTTAACTCACTATGGTGAGGTAGCGCCAGATCTCGCTCAGCTGATCATGAGTGTTCCTTTTATCCCGGTGTTCTTAAAGGAACGAAACGAAAGGGAGGAATTCAGCCAATCACGAGAGGAGAATACCCCCCCCCCCTCCCCCACAGCCACAGCTGATTTCCCATTATTGTGAACACACGCACGTGGAGTTTATCCCTAGTCCTAGTGCCGTTACATAAAATTGTACAAGCTCCGCACTTACTTGTTATTGAAATGTAATTACAGTAGTATTTTGGTACCGTACCTAAGGGGGTACTACTTGGTATTCGGGACCCCTTTCTCCCTCGTGTTTAGCCACATTAGTTTTTAAATATCAAGAGGGTCGGCCCATTATTTTGGCAATTTGAACAGCTTTCACCCCATTTCATTGTCTATTTTATGACCTTTCGTGCAAATTAGGTGTCTACTTTTTTCTTGGCGAGCGATAGCGAGCCTTTAATTCTAAGAGGAACAGGCATTCGGCCGGAAGATTTTTCTACCGAAAAATGTAAAAAATTAATTTGAAAGGGGGTCTAAGGGGTGTTTTTCTAAGCTTGAGCGAGGAAACTAAAAAATTATATGAATACAATAATTAATATACCAAAAATCCAGCCACTAGCCCCTTAATTAGGTAATGGTTATTTAGAAAATTACACGGCACGTCCATGCAAACATACCGGTAACAGCGATGAGGGTACATCCGTGACCTGAAAACCTTTAGAATTGCTATGCTTTTATAATGAGTTTATGATTGTTTGTATATAATAATTTATGATTGTTTGTATATAATAATTTATGATTGTTTGTATATAATAATTTATGATTGTTTGTATATAATAATTTATGATTGTTTGTATATAATAATTTATGATTTTTTGTATATAATAATTTATGATTGTTTGTATATAATAATTTATGATTGTTTGTATATAATAATTTATGATTGTTTGTATATAATAATTTTGAAATAGAATTAGCCTACTCTAACCTAAACAAACTAGTGTACTTAGGTTAGATATACCAGATAACACCTTTACCATTAATAGGCTATACCAGGATTCAGATATGCTTACCAAGTAGCAAGGTATCCCTGAAATTCCCTGCTTCAAAACGAGCATGTAAAGGAGAATTGGTCCAGATGAACGTATCATGAGAACTTCCTGGATACTTTACACTGTAGTTATTTATGGTTTGGTCTCTATTGCAGACCACTTGAAGGTAAGAGAGTGGTATCCCTTCCTATTAACATAGACATGTTAAATAGCGTTGTATGAATATTACCATATTCAAAATATGCTACAGGGGGGCAATGGCTAGTGATTTCATTGCTCAATAGGTGGTGTTCTGAGAGAGAGGGTGTGAGTCTAGGTGGTGAGACAGTGAAGCACTGGAGCGAAGCAGCTTCAGATATGTTGCTGCTTCGAGCTGTGGGTGGGCAACCGTGCATCTTTTGAAGGCAAGATATCGGGGTCTGGTTGTATCCCAAAGTGCTTCACATGTATCACTCCCAAGACTGGAACGAGATCTCACGGGCTTCGCCGTTCAATGTACTGTTGAATGTACAGGCTCTCAGCCTATACCCAAAAGGGAGTAGTTGGAATATAGAAGAACAAACAATTGTTGGTGCCTTGACGGGGATATTAGTGCAATCAACGTGCACTATCACGTTGTCGGCCCCTCTGTTTACAGTTTATTTAGTCTAGATTTCACCTTAGTGGACTTATGGAACCCCCTGGAGGTTCCATAAGGTAAGGCGGCATCCGGCCATCTTTTCCAAGATGGCCTTCCACATGAAAAGCTTTGAGTATGGGCTCAGAAGAGCACATGGCGGTGCGAAGGTGAAATCTGGTAGATATGGCACCATAGGAGCTCCATGAGATTCTTTGAGTATCCCGCCCCTGGTCTCGCTAAATACATAAGCAACGAAATCCCTGAGTAAGCACTCGCCGCGTAGGATTACTACCGGCCATACAAATCTAAGTTAGTGATTAAGTAATCACGAGTATTGGTTGTGAGTGGTGCGGGTGGATAGTTAGTGATGCATAATGAGTGAATATTGGTAGTTTGAATGGATGGTGAGTGCCCGTGGGTGGTATGAGTAGATAATACTAGATATAGTGATTTATGTTACATCTGGACCCGCTGGTTAAGTAAGATTAGGTTAGGATATGCCAAGTTTCCTTATATTTGGTTAAGTTAAATTAGTTTAAGATAAACCAAACTGATACACCACTGTAAACTCGTATATATGGTAAGAATCCTTGGATATGGCTTGACAACGGAAACACATTCAGGCCATTGCTTTGGAGGTACAACGGGGATATAGGATAGACACAATGGCCTGCCGGGGGTATTTCTGCAAGCTTTATATCGGGAAATCGGGAACCAATGGCAATAAAGAACATTGAGTGGACTAAACACCATTGTAAGAAGAAGTGTTCAAAATATATGTGGGAATTAGTAAGGGGGGGGGGGGGGAGAACAGAGATAATTATAAATATTTAGTATATAATTGACCTTGTGGTCCATTCCAAAGAGATACTGGAAGTGGAAAGATAATTGTTCTGATTGCAGAGTATGCAAAAGACTGTTTACGCTTCTCTTGAACTGCTTTACTGAAGAATTATTTACAAGTTCTGAGATCTTATACCCAAATGAAGAGGACTACAATAATAGTCGAAGCGGTTGTGTTATTACCAAACATAATGCAGGGATCATTTTGACCGTTGATACTTCATGGTATTGTGTATTAATTTTCTTATCGACCTACTTAGATATTTTCCATGTTGCTCTTGTAAGGAATCAGAGGTGACGGGGGACATAAAACAATGTTGACTTGTCGCCAATTGTTTGAGATACTGAGCTGAAATTTAGTATGTAGATACAGTAGATATTACCCATATAACCTCCTGTGCCAAGTGAGAGCCAAAACTGTATTACCAACCCTGAGAAAGTGAAACATACGCCGACACAGGTTTAGTACGAAGTCGTCCTGTCTCCTTTATCAATTATCCACTGCCAGTTTATCTAAGCCTCTGTACCTTTCCACATCGAATAAGTTTTCCGGGATTGGCAAAGGCTTTCGGGTAGTGTAGAAGAGTGTAACAGGTGAATGTGGATAATAATGTTATATTGTAGTGGCAGTGTGTGACAGAGGGAACATCCATACATAACATCAGGAGAACCCTTTTCAAGTTTGTATAGTTGGTTAGCAATATGCACGTAAAGCAAAAACTCAAATCATAATCTGTACAGTGTAATGGAATACAACATCATATTCACGAACTACTGAGAATACACTGAATGCTTATCTAAGAACTAAACGAAAAGATCAAATTAGGGTTCGAGCGGATATACATGTGAATTACACTTACACGAGAAGGAGAGAACAAGCAGCTGATTTTTTTTTTTTTTTTTGCAGTTATCCGGAAGTAAGACCTCACTCATTCTCTCTCCCTCTCTCGCTCCGCTTTAATGCACACCCACAGGCTCTCCTCTTTTTGTTTCACCCTCTTCCCCTCCTACTGTTTTCTCTCCTTCGTTTTTCAGTCTCTTATTCTTATTTTCATATTACTTGTATTTTCACTTTCAACAAATCTCAGCTACCTTTCTGATAATGATGTAGTTTCCACTTGAAGCCCTAAACCTACTGACCTTTTTTATGCCATCATTGGTCAACCAAATATGGTATTTTTTATTTACCTCCATTACAGTTTTGAAGTAGTTATTTTTTTGTTTTACTTGTTACTAATTTGTTTAGAGTTATTTTGAATAGTTTGTCATATTTCTTTCGGAATTCGGTTAAAGATTGGTTGGTTCAATTCTACATTATGCTTTAGTAATTCATTTGTCAACGTCATTCGATCAAATGGCTAGATTTTATCAAGAAAATACACATTCTTCCCTATTGTTCCTCAGTTCTAGCATAGTTTATGCCATTATGATTACTGTGTCGATGTTTTATTCACACTTACGTTTATATCTATTGTAAAAGTATATTATTTACTGAATGATTGTATCTGTGTTTATATTTTCGTATCATTCACATTATTTGTTTGAGCTTCTCCCTTCATCCATACTGTTTCCACCCGCTTTCCTTTTCCTATTCCCTTTTGTCCGCGTATTCCCTCACTCACAATGTTTGCCAGTATTTATTTATTTCTGTGCAGAAGTTTCTTTTCAATTTAGTTTTCTTTCCAGTTTTCCACTTTTTGAGTTTTCATTATACTTTTGAATTCAGCTTTTCACTCTCCAGATTATCAATTATATTTTGAAGGCTCATTTTGATATCTTTGAATAAACACAGACACTTCAATTGTTGTTGTTGATCGCATTCTTTAGTACTCAATATCTTGTGTATTATGACATTATATATTAAAATAGTATAAGCATTCGACGATATGTACACACACATACACAAACACATACATACATACAAGCATACACGTTATATCTTTCTTTAATCCCATCATTGTTTCCATTGACTTGTCCTTCCCTTTATATTTTTCACTCTAACTTTATTTAAAAAAATGCCTGGAAAGTTCCGCTCTGCTGCACATCGCTATGTCTATAAATGTGCGTGAATTTGTCAACTCCAGGCACCCCATCCCATGTGTGTGTGTTTCTATATATATATCTTAGGTATGGCAGCTTGCATTTCCATAAATGCATGTTTACATTTGTGTATGTGTGTCTGTGAGTGGTTGTGGGTGTATGTCTTTGAGGTTCATCCTTATTATTCTATTATATTATCCATGACTATATCCTGTATACTGTTAGGACCTTCTATCACCCATTTCCCACCTAAACTTTATCACTATTTATTTTAATCCCGGAGTTGTTTACGTGTTACCTTCCGGTGTGGTGATCGGTGAATCCTCCAGTAACTCTTCCCGGACTACATAAATATACCGAACATTCCTCCATCAGTCAAGAGCTATTTTTATTTTTCGTCTACCTCCATCGTATTTTCTGCCTCTCCTTCTGCCGGTTTCTGTCTATCAGGTAAAATATATAATTATATGTATCTACTGTACTTGTACTTGTACTTGTACTTGTACTGTGCTTGTTCCATATTATATTGTGCTAGCCCTTGTTGTAGTAATGTTTGCCCTCACTGTAGTTAAATGCTTAGTAAATCACCCAGTAGTTATCTTGCATGACATTGTACCTGTATTTTTAACTGATAAACGTTTGTTTTTCAAAATTATCTTTGCCAAATATAGCGCCGCCGCCGACACCAGTGCCACCTGTGTACGCATAAACAAATTAACCCTCTCCTTGTAGTTTATATATCAAAGTCTAGCCATTACTGTACCTAGTTGAACCTTTTCTCTTGGTTGTTGTTGTTGTTCCCCAGGCTGTCTGGCCGAACAGCCCCAAGGTCCCTAGCAATAAAGGAACGCCCCCACAAAACCCTCCCTGCTTACCACTAACAAAACCCGAGTGACCGAAGCCACTCCAAGGCAGGGAGCTAAGGAGGGTGCGGATATGCCCGGGAAACCAAAGCCCCACCCAAGACCCTGTGGCCCTCAGCAATTATGAAGGGAAAGTTGAGGGGCAAGGGAAAAATGTGACGCTTTGGCTCCCAATCTGCCAACTTCTAGGTTGGCAGTAGGGAGGTCACTCCACGGAAAAGACGCCGTCACTTGAGATCTAGAAGATATATAAGTAAAAGGAACAGTCAGAGTAAGCTATGGGTATGGCAGAGATCGCTCAGCTCTCACTCTCATAGACCAGCCTATCACCATTTTTTTCTCTGGTTGACTAAATAAAACGCACACACTGACATTTGTTAAGATAGTTTAATTATCGGGTTATAATAATGTTGTTACTGTGATACTTGTTTATAGCCTATTAAGCACATTTCAGATACTTGTCATCATATTAATAGGCCTATTACACTCTTGTCAGGGATATTACAAATTCCATTATTTTGTTGTGTCGACCACTGTATACACAAACTATTATTGTTTTTCCAGTTTCTCGCTAGGTTAATTTAACCTCCCATTCACATTTACTTTTGTACCTTCTGGTAAATCTTGTGTAGTAATTTTTCTTTTCTTTCCAGGTGTATTATTAACTTGATGGACAAATAATTTTCAGGCTTAAATTGTATTAGAAGTGATGTGAAGTGATTTAAAGTGAGTGAAGTGATTTACAGTGAGTAAAGTGATTTGATGTGTGTGAAGTGAATAAAGTGTTCTGAAGTGAGACAAGTGATTAGAAGTGACTTAGAGTGAAGTGATTTGAAGTTTTGTTATTGTCACCATGTCTCGCGCCTGCACGAACTGTTCCGGTAGGCTTGGCCCTATAATGTTTGCCTGCCCCGATGTTCATGTCTGCCGATTCTGCCAGCTCCGAGAAGATTTGGCAGCTAAACTGGATGAAGATAACGTCAAGATTAACGCCCTCACCAAGAAGCTGGAAACACTCCAAGAATTTGCGACGCTCAACTTAGAAGTATCATCTAATGAAGCAATTACTACCACTGCGGCATCTTCCAACAGCCCAACAAAGGAGTACAAAGGAGTACAAAGGAAATCAAGCAACAACAGATCTAGTGACCCTTCTAAGTTGCTTGTCCTCCAAAACACTGAGGATCAAGTGTCCAAACAGTGGTTTAGAGTGGGTAAGGGAACATTGGAAAGGGAATTACTGCCCTGGAACTAATGTCCGTGGCAGGATTAGGAAGTTAGTAGAGGACAGATGGGTTAGTAACTGAAGGGGGGGATAAAATAAAGTTATTCATTTACAAACGCAGTCAGTCGCGGGTTTGATGAGAGATATTTGTCTAGGCGGAGTTTAAATGAATCAACGGTGATGCAGTCTATAACGTTTCGGGGAAGCCCATTCCACAAGTTGACAACTCGATTGAAGAAGAAATTCTTAGATTCGTGCGAGTTAAAAGATTTACCAATAATTTTGCAACCGTTTCCCGCGTGTAATTAGATTGGTCGATAGTGAAGTACTTACTACAGTTCATATTGTCGATGCCTTTGATGATTTTGAACACTTGAATTAAGTCACCTCTTAATCTGCGCTGGGTTAAAGGAAATAGATTTAATTATCTAAGACGCTCTTCGTATGGTTTGTTCTTTAGGCTAAGTACCATTTTGGTAACTCTACGTTGAACTCGTTCTAGCTTGTTTATATCTTTTTGGTAATAAGGGCACCAGGATTGAACGCAGTATTCCAGAATAGGGCGGACTAAGGAATTGTAAAGGGTTAGGATAACTTCTTTGGATTTATGCTCAAATGACCTGCCTATAAAGCCAATTATTTTGTTTGCCTTCTTAACAACTTCTGAACATTGTTGACTCGGTTTTAGGTTACTCGATATTGTTACTCCCAGATCGGTTTCTCTGTTTACATTCTTAAGCTGAGTGCCATTCATCAAATAGTTTGCTTTCTCATTTAGGTATCCGACATGTAGTACTTTACATTTATCCGCATTGAAACTCATTTGCCAAATTTGGGCCCAACATGACAATTTATCTAGATTGTGTTGCATATCGTCAACTTGTTCTTTTGAGAGTACGCTATTTGCAATTTTTGTATCGTCAGCAAATTTTGAGATTGTACAGGTGAGACCCTCATCTATATCGTTGATGTAAATTAGAAAGAGAATTGGTCCTAGTACAGATCCCTGGGGTACCCCGCTACTTACATTGGTCCATTTAGATGCCTTACCGTTTATGACTACTATTTGCTTTCTGTTGCTGAGCTAATTTTCTATCCATTTCAACACACCGTCTTGTATTCCATGCGCTTTTAGTTTTAGCAGTAAACGTTTGTGGGGAACTTTGTCAAAGGCCTTTTGAAAATCAAGGTATATAATATTTACAGCTTTACTCTCATCGTAGAGGTTGAGGATATCGTGGAAGAAGTCTAAGAGGTTTGTTAAACAGGAACGTTTTTTACGAAAGCCGTGTTGAGTATCTTTAAGTATGTTATTTTCCTCTAAGTGATTTACGAGTCTGTCTCGTATGACAGTTTCTAGCATTTTACATACAACTGAGGTTAAGCTAATTGGACGATAGTCACTGGGTAGGGATTTGCTGCCTTTTTTTAATATCGGGTGTTACGTTGGCTAGCTTCCACTGATCAGGCATAGTTCCAGACTGCAAGGATTTATTGAATAGTAATGTCAGTGGTTTGGAGAGCTCATCCTTAGCTTCTTTTAGAACTCTAGGCGATATTGTATCAGGTCCTAGCGGTACCCGCTTTCGTACATGCACCGCGTCAGGAAAATAATGACTCCGCTCCCTCTCAGGACAACTTCCGCGTTGTCAGAAACAGCGTTCGCCCCATCACAAGGAGGATCATCACCGAAACCATGTGCCAGAACCATTACCAGATTCGTGCGGACTTAGACGATGAAGAAGAAATAGAAGAAATTCGGCTCGTAGGAGATTCCATGGTTCGTGGACAACTTATGGAGTTCTGCGCCAGTGCACCCAGGACCAGGAAGCGCTTTTGTATCCCGGGTGGCGGTGTGGACGATGTTGCAGCTAGTCAACGAACTTTCTAAGTTAGCCCCCTCACGCACAATGTACGTCATTCATGTCGGATCCAATGACTTGCAGCGGACCCGATCGGAGGACTTCATGCTGAAGTACCGGAAACTGATTCAGAAGTATAAGGAAAAGTCACGCAGAGTCATCATATCAGGGATCGTCCCCAGGATCGGTGTGAATAGCCGATTCTTCAATATAGCCACTAGCGTAAATCGTCGTCCAGCTGACCTCTGCAGGGAGGAAACTATTGGATTCATCAATACCTGGAATGGCTTCTACCGTGAAGATCATCTGTTTGTAGCAGATGGAGTCCATCTGAACCAGGTGGGAGCAGCAAGATTTGGCCGCCTGCTTCACGACGCAGTAAAGGATTTTCGGAGAAAAAGCAGAGCCAACCAAGGACCACCAGGGACGAGGTTCGAGGCCTGAGGACCACCAGGGACAATGATTGAGGACTGTGGACGACCAAGGGGCGACGATTGAGGGCCAAGAACTACCAGGGACGACGATCGAGGACAGCGAGAACAGAGGACCACTAGTGACAATGATCGAGGACACCGAGGACCGAGGACAACCAGGGACGAGGATCGAGGACTGAGGGCAGACGGGGACATAAATGTAGATCCAAAAAGAACCAAGAATTTGAATAAAGAGCGTTCTGTGAATTCCAAATCCAAAACTTTAAAGGTTTTCTATGCAAATGCTCGTAGCATACGCAGTAAATTTTCAGATTTAGAGGAACTAGTGGTTACAGAAAATTACGATGTTATTGGCATAACAGAATCTTGGCTCAATACAGAAGACAAAGACTTTTAGCAGAGTATTCACTTCCCGGTTATGTAATATTTGAGAAAAGCCGAATTAATAGCAATGGAGGTGGAGTTTTATTTTTTATCAAAGAAAGTCTTAACCCGACCCTCTTGTCAAAACCTCAAATTGTGAACGTCGACACATCCTTTGTGCTAATAAAGAATAATAAAGGTTCAAAAATAATATTTGCACTAATATAAGAACATAAGAACATAAGAAAATGAGAGTCTGCAGAAAGCCGATTGGCCCAAGCAAGGCAGATCCCTGTCCCACACAACCCCAGTTCAATTACAAAGCCCAATTATAGGCTCAACACTCTAATACCCTGAGGATCATCTTACCAAAACGGTTAGAGATTAACGCAGGATTATGGGGGTATGCAGAGTGCTGATTGGCCGAACCCGGCTGATCCCCCTTCACACCCAACCCTTCTCGTCCATAAGCTTATCCAATTTTATCTTAAAGCTCCCTACCGTTTTAGACCCCACTATAGCACTTGGTAGTCCATTCCACCCATCTACAACTCTGTTACCAAACCAATATTTGCCTATATCTTTTCTGAAACGAAATTTATCTAATTTGAAACCATTGGTACGAGTTCTTTCGCTATCACTGAGCTTTAGTACATTTGTCATGTCCCCTTTGTTAATCCCACTAACCCACTTGAACACCTCTATCATATCCCCTCTAACTCTGCGTCTCTCTAACGAATGTAAACCTAATTTCTTCAACCTTTCTTCATACGAAAGATTTCTAATATTATGGATCATTTTTGTCATTCTACGCTGTACTCTCTCCAATGAATCTATGTCCATTCTGTAATAAGGACACCAAAATTGGACAGCATAATCCATATGGGGTCTCACTAATGACAAGTAAAGTTTTAAGATAACATCAGCAGTTCTGTTACTCACACTCCTAGAGATGAACCCGAGAATCCTGTTTGCCTTATTACGAACGCTTATACACTGTTTTCTAGGCTTCAAATCATTGCTAACAAACACACCTAGATCTTTCTCACAGTCTGAATTTTCTAATTCTAAATTAGCTAGTTTATATTTAACATTTGTATGCATCTTCCCTATCTTTAATACCTTGCATTTGTCAATGTTAAACTTCATCTGCCAATTTACTGACCATTCATGTAAGGTATCTAGATCCCTTTGGAGGCACTCTATATCGCTATCTGAATCAATTGATCTCCCCATTTTAGTATCGTCTGCGAATTTACTTATCCTACTAGTTATACCTAAATCTAGGTCATTTAGGTATATAAGAAACAACAGGGGACCTAATACCGATCCCTGGGGGACACCACTTTTGACTGCTCCCCACTCTGACTTGGTACCATTTATGCTGACTCTCTGTTTCCTACCAATTAGCCATGACCTAATCCATTCCAACAACGATCCTCCTATTCCATGTGCCTCAACCTTTCTCATCAATCTCTCATGAGGGACTCTGTCGAAAGCTTTACTGAAATCTAAATAAATAATATCATATGACTTGTCACTATCTACTGCTTCATATACCTCTGAGAAAAAGCTAAGCAAATTAGTAAGGCAAGAACGTCCCTGAGTGAATCCATGCTGAGAAGAATGTATTAAGTTAAATTTGTCTAAGTGGCTTCTAATTTTCCTAGCAATAATAGACTCTAGCAACTTTCCTATGATTGATGTGAGACTAATGGGACGGTAATTGGATGCTATCGATTTATCACCTTTTTTGAAGATCGGAACTACATTTGCAAGCTTCCAAGCTTCTGGAACTAAACCTGTTTCTAAAGACTTGTTAAATAAAAATGCTAATGGGCTACTTAACTCATCTCTGCATTCTTTTAATACTCTAGCATATACCTCGTCAGGACCAGGCGATTTTTGAGGTTTCAGTCTGTCAATTTCCTTAAGCACATCATTTCTACTTATACTAACTGTACTTAACATATTTTCTATACTATCACTATATACCATATTGACTTCTGGAATCTGTGCCAAATATTCATTAGTGAAAACGGAAAGAAACTGACTATTTAATGTACTGCACATTTCTAAATCATTTTCTGTTATTTCTCCTATTGAAGTTTTTAGGGGGCCTATTACATCTCTAACTTTAGATTTATATAGTTGGTAAAAAGCTTTAGGGTTATTTTTTGAGTCACTGGCTATCCTTATTTCATAATTTCTTTTTGCTTTCCTGATTTCCTTTTTGACCTGTCTTGATAGAGTCTGATAGTATATATGTAGATTGATTTTCGCCTTTCTTTATTTTTCTATATATTCCTTTCTTTTTTCCTATAAGATCTATTAGCTTATTAGTCATCCATTTTGGTTGGTTCTGCGGCGATCTAAATTTTCTTTTAGGGATATATTTATTTTGAGCATTGTGGAGTGAAGCAATAAACTGGTTATATGTAGGTGGCAAGTTTAACTCTGGCATATCCTGACTTAATTGCTTAACAATAGGGTCCACCCTTAAGTCTCTTCTTATCCCACCATAATCGGCTTTTCTGAAATCTGGGATAAGTGTCGTATTCTCTTTAGCATTCCCTGTCCATTGTATATTAAAATAAATAGATTTATGATCGCTATTTCCTAGGTGGTCACCAATCTCTACATTATTTATCATATGTTCATTGTTACTGAAAACTAAATCAAGAATATTAATACCTCTAGTCGGCGTATCTATGAATTGAAATAAAAAACTATCTTGTATTACCTCTATAAACTCTACTGAATCGGAGTCGCCTATTTGGTGCTGCCAATCAATGTTCGGAAAATTGAAATCCCCCATAATGCACACATTGCTAAACCTTGATGCTATTTTAATTTCCTCCCATAACGATGTTCAGCCATTTCTACTCATATTAGGCGGTCTATATATAACTCCAATAACTATGGTCTCACTACCTTCGTTAACCTCTACCCAAACACTTTCATTATAATTATTTAGTCTAATACCTGATTTAATACAGCTTTTTAATGTACTCCTGACAAACACTGCTATACCCCCGCCCCTCCTACTTGTTCGGTCATATTTAAACAAACTATATCCTGGAATATCAAATTCTGCTAAAAAATGCCTAGATTCTGTATTAATCCACGTTTCAGTTAGCGCTATTATGTCTATATTTTCTGTGCTAACGAGTGCTCTAAGTTCGTTCATTTTGTTACATAAACTCCTACAATTTGTATAATATACCCTCAACCTATTACTTTTATTTGCAACTAATTTTCTATTGTTTTTAGCTAACTTATTATTTCCTGTTGAACTACTAGCTCTAGACGGAAATTCTGCTCTATCAGTAATCTCATTTTTACTATCAGTTACATGTGTAGTGTTATCGATACTACTATTACACATCACTATATTCGCACTATCTTGACTGATTATTTCTATTTTACTCACTGGTTTGTCACATGAAGTACCTGCTCCATATGGAGACAGTATTTTACTTACACACCCAGGTTTTTTTAACGAAACCCCGCAACAATCTTGTCCAGTGAGCTGGCCAAGGTCGAAACTCCTAGTCGAGAAAGATGTACTCCATCCTGGGCATACAGTTCATCCTTACCATAGAAGTGGGTCCAGTTATCTAGGAATGGTATTGACTTTGCCTTGCAATACTTCTCCAGCCGGCTATTTACACCAATAGCCCTGGAGGACTATTCCTTCCGTACCCCTCTTCTTGGCAGGATACTGTGTACCACAGGAAATCCACCCTTCTCCTTGATCCTCTCCAGCATTTCCTGGTACTTGGTCAGCAACTCCTCAGTCCTGCATCTCCATATGTCATTCGATCCCGCGTTGATGAAGATGATGGGGTCCTCCCCACCCACTTCTAGGACACCATACATCTTCTCTGCCACCCTCCCGACTCCGGCTCCAGGTAGGCAGACAACTTTACAAACATGAGTGTTAGTAGCCCCGTCAAGGTACCTAACCATTGAATCACCGACAATGAACTTAGCTTTTTTCCGTTGTCGGCGTGTAGCAGGAGTTGTAGCAGCAACAGCAGCAGACTTCCCCCCCTCCCCTCTCACTGCCTCGATGATCGCCACTTCCTCGCCATCACTCTCATCAGCCAAGGTGCTGAAGTTGTTGTGGGTCTTGAGTGGCTGCCTTTTCAGCTTGCAGGCCGTTGCACTGGTTGACACCACTTTCCAAGGGGCTTCACGATCCCTGGGAACACTTCCGGTAGCCTCACACTTCTTCTCCGCCATAGCTAGTCTCAAGGCCAAATTTTCATCTTTGAGACACTGAATCTCCTGCTCCACACTCTCCAGTCTTTCTTGCAAAGCAAGACAAAGCTGGAGAGTATGGGAGGAGACAGCAGACTCATCAACAACAGCCATCACTAAGAAAGTTCACTAGGACCTCACTAAGGGTAAACAGGTTCACTAGCGGTCACTGGGGACGTCCGCACTAGTCAGGGGTCAGAGGGCAACTGACATACAGACATATACAGACCTCCAGCTCAATCAGTGCAAACTGACCGAGAAATTTATGAGCAAATTGCAGACTTAAGTAACTCGCAGGATACCGTAATTTTTGGCGACTTCAATTTACCTGTGACCAAGTGGGGAGGTAGTATTACTTCACACTCTAGAGAAGACCTGTATGCAAACTTGCAAGAGAGTTCGCTATATCAATTTGTTAGATCTCCAACACGTGGAAATAATGTCCTTGACCTTGTACTTTCAGCAAAAGAAGAATTGATTGAGAATTTGAATGTCGGTGATGAATTCAGTAACAGCGACCATCGTACGATAACTTTCAGTTTAAAGTTTACTAGTAATGAACCAAATAGTAGCATCGAGAAAGTCCCTAATTTCAAGCAAGCAAACTTTCGCAAATTTAGAGAAATGTTTAAAGTTACTGACTGGAGCTTTCTAATTAACAATAACGTCATAAATACATCTTGGGAATCATTCGCAAACACTTACCTAAAAGCAGTACAAGACTGCATACCATTGAAAATACGGCGTACAGGCCAGTATGATAAGCCCAAATGCTGGAATAAAGATATTTCAAACTGTCTGCTTGCTAAAACGTTTGCTAATGATAGATTGAAATCCTCACAAAATGACGAAGAACGGGTGAAATTTGTAGAACTACGACGCAAAGCCAAAAAGTTAATTAAGCAAATTAAAAAGACCCTGGAGTTACATGTTGCGAATCAAAGTAAAACAAACCCAAAATAATTCTATAGTTATATCAGAAAGAAGAGAGTAGTTACTTCAACTGTTGGACCGTTAGTCGATGAAAACGGAGAATATACCAAAGACGAAGTACAAATGAGTAATGCCTTCAATACCTTCTTTGCATCTGTTTTTACAACAGAAGACCTCATTGATATCCCTACAGCATCGCTGATTCAGATAGATCATTCTGATGTTCTAAGCAATATCACCAATACAGAGATAGAAGTATTGAAATGTTTAGATAAATTTAAAGTAAATAAAACGCCCGGACCTGATACAATCTCACCTAGAGTTCTAAAGCAAGCTAAGGATGAGCTCTCCAAACCACTGACATTGATATTCAATAAATCCTTGCAGTCTGGAACTATGCCTGATCAGTGGAAGCTAGCTAGCGTAACACCGATTTAAAAAAATAGGCAGCAAATCCATACTCAGTAACTATCGTCCAATTAGTTTAACCTCAGTTGTATGTAAAATGCTAGAAACGCTCATAAGAGACAGACTCGTAAATCACTTAGAGGAAAATAACATACTTAAAAACACTCAACACGTCTTTCGTAACAAACGTTCCTGCTTAACACCTTACGAGCGGCCTAGGCAGTATATTTGACCGTGCCGCACAGCGTTTTTTTTTTATCATAAATGGGGTTGTTTCCGTGCTCTTTTTCATGCATAAACAAGACCCAGAGCGTAATACAAGTATGTATCCCTGAAAGGGCGTAAATTGAGCTTTCCAATGACACCCGAACCATCCTTCTACGATTACTGGTTGTCTTGCAACGATCGTGCAACCGAAGGGCAAAATCGCTAAAATACGATAATTTCTTTATATAATTACGTATGTAGCGAAGGAGTGAGGGTGGATGTAAGTGGAGTAAATCTCATTAGGTCCACGGCGGCCGTGGCGAGCGGTCATGAGGTAACCCATGCTCCTCCAGTCACTCGTCTCTCTCTCAGAGCCAATATTGCGCCAAAATTGCACTCGGACTTAAGGCGGGCCCCGCCACAGTCCAAATTTTTTTATTCGGACTTAAGTCGGGCCCGATCTTTATTAATTTGATATTGTATTTTGATGAATATTTGTACAGTAGTTTGTGTCCGTCCAGTTTGTTTATTCTCTTTCTTGCTCATTATGTATATCTGATTCATAAAATATCTTACGTTTTAGTTGCATTTCAGTGATGAATCTGTTCAATTTGTGCTTCATACTTCTATGTTTTCCTCCCTTCCTCTGTCTTTTCCTCTCCCTTTTTATACTCATTTCGTCATCCCTCCTCCTATCATAATGTTATCCACACAGTTATCTCAATATTTTCCACTCTCCATCGCCACCTCGCCTTCTCTTTATCCTCACCCCAACCCGTATTCCCATCTTATCTTCCCCTCCTGTCCTGGTCCCATCCTCTGTCCTTCAAGAATCTTCTGGTCTCGTTTTGCTATTTATTTCTAAAAGGCCCATATGAAGCAATAAATTACCCTTTTTACAAACTCTCCATAAGAGTGCTTCGTGGCTACGCTGATATTTTTAATATTGAGATAGATAGAGATAGATAGATAGAGAGGGAGAGAGAGAGAGAGAGAGAGAGAGAGAGAGAGAGAGAGAGATTGATTTGATTCTTTATTGAGAAAGCATAAATACATGGGAATACATAATTACACGTCTCAAAAGGGCAAAGGTGATAAAACAGTCTTTTACCCTACTCATATTATACATGTACAATATAAATGCAAACATGAAAACAACATTTAGTAAGTTTTTATCTCTATACTTGTTAGCAAACCAGTTGTTCCTAACTGCTAGCTAAGCTGGGCTTAGGCTTAGCGCGGGTTTGTTATAATCCTTCTACTTTCCTTAAAGTCATAGAATGACCCTCCCACTCCAGTTTAATACATGCCTACATATACACATACATACATACACCCATCTACTTTCCTTAATGTCATAGAATGACCCTCCCACTCCAGTCATAGCAGCTACCATCGCATTTTTGGGGGCAGTTTAATATAACCCGCATAGCCTCATTTTGGATAGTTTCTATTTTATCCAACCTTCCTTCACCAAAGCAAGAGAGAACGGGGCTGGCATATTCCACCACTGACCTAATTAGTCCATGAGCCAAGACCCGAATTTTGGGATATCGGTACCACCCGGGGTGACTAATTCTCTTAGGTGTTTTTAGCTTGCTACATGTCTCTAGTTTATGTTTTGATATGATAGCCCTTGCACATTGGTAGCTTAATGGTCGTTATCACTTCTTGAATAGACATACCCTACCGAAAATTCCTAAATTTTTTAAAATGTCAAATTTGGGGACAGGAATGCCTAAATGTCAACAAAATGCATATAGTAATTGTCACATTTAATACAAGTCCTGTAAATACACACTAAGCATGCCATGGGCTTGTACATACTATTATGGCAAATTACTACTCCTAAATATCATCTACGTCAGACTCGGAATCTGACTGTTGTGCCACCGGCTCTTCTTCAATAGCCTTGTTCTGACATGTCTGTAACCTGCACATGTCCGTGCATTTTAGACCATTGCTGAGGCAAGTACACTTAGGGAGTTCGCATGACCGCACACACTTGCAAGACAGTAGCTGCATAACAGCATCTGGTGCTGGTGAGCCTCGCATCCAGTTGACGGCAAGCTTACCGTCCTCATCTGTCATCCAACCGCAGTCTGTTGGGTTCGCAACAAATGGGCATGGTCTTGTGAGCGTGGCTTCATTCTGATGTTAGTGAACGTTCTCAGTTTCGTCTTCGTCATCGTGTCATGAAACTGTATAGTTGGCGTATCGATCTCCAGGCGCTCCAGCAAAGACCAAGTCACTGCCAAAGGAAGTGGCAAGACGTTGAGCTCTTTCAGAGGGAGTTTCACACTCACACTCTCCTGTCAGCAGGGTGTGCAGGAATTGAGTGACTGCTGCAGGAATGACATTCTGATCTGTATCGGGAGGCCATGGCTGACTCACATCTTGTTTATTGATCTCATTCCTCAGCTGCATTCCTGCTTTGGTTAAGACATCTTCAGAGTTAGCTGCTCTTGCTTCTTGCAGGTCTTTTGCCATTTTGTGTGCTTGCCGGGCAAGGTCGTCCATTGAGAGGCTGCGTGGATAGATTAGAAGCTTTCCTTTCTCATCTGGGACAAAGCGTAGTGATTCTCCAAACTCGGTTTCAATCTTTCGGCGAACATGTTTCTTTGTCGCAGCGTGCTTCCTCGCTTTCTTCCTGATTTTCACCTGCCTTGTGGTAGTGACCCTCTGCAGCAACAAGGTCTCTGCTAACTAAACCAAGGATTCTCTGGTTGAGTTTCCTTATTGCTGCTCTGCGAATCTTCTCATCTGCTCGTAGCTCAACACACTGTATGAGTGGCTCCCTTGTCTTTGTTGTTTTTATGTACTTGCTTGACTTCTCGCAGAAGATACATACTTTGGCATACACCCATAGTGGTGAGGTACATCATCCGCAGTACCTGTACACCAACACCTGTACCACTCCAAGCTAGGGATTTCAAGGGTGCCATACGTGCCTTACATTGTGTTTGTATATGATGTAACTCGGCATCTTTACTGTCTGATGTATATCCTATATAGATGCCTAGATACTTATAGCTCCTAACCCTATCAATATTTTTTTTCACAGCTAATTGTTTATCGCCCATAGCACGACACTGAAATTTAGTTTTTTTCTTCATTAATTACTAGCCCTAGCTTCTGGGTTAATTGCCCAAATTTGTTGAGGGCCAATTGCATATTCTCGACGCTACTGCTTTGCAGCATTATATCGTCTGCGTATATTGTTATTTTAACACCTGGACCTAGCATATTTTGAGCTATCCTATTCATTAGGACATTAAAGAGGAATGGACTTAATACCCCGCCTTGTGGTGTACCCAGGTCAAGTTTCCTTTCCTCAGAAAGAGCCCCTTGATACCACACCTGCGCCTTCCTTCCAAATAAATAATCTCCTATCCAATGTAATAATTTTCCTTTTACACCCATGCTAGCTAATTCAAACAAAATTACCTCTCCATTTGCTTTATCAAGCCCTTGAGATCCACGTATACCCTGCAGTAATCATTAACGTTGGCCAGACACTTTATGACTGCATCAGATGTACCCCTACCTTTTCTAAAACCGAACAGATTGTTGCACAATTTATCGTCTGTGATATATAATAGCCTCTCCAACACGATTCTCTCCATCATTTTTGACATACACGATGTGAGGGAAACGGGTCTACTCTCCCCATTTGGTTTAGGGATGGGAATGATTATAGCTTTTTTCCACGCTTTAGGTAGTTTACCCTCTTTAAGACTCATGTTGAATAATCGAAGGAGGGGGCTATCTTCTATACTGGCTAGGCAGTTTAATACATCGTAAGTTATACCGTCTTCCCCGGGAGCTGTAGATTTACCTTGTTTAATTGCTCTAAGTAGTTCATCTCTTGTTGTATCTACGTCTGTGATGTGTGCTATATTTAATCCGTTAACAATAGTTTCTCTCCTCTCATTTTCCCAACCCTCTAATCCCTCCCTGACGTCCTGCGGCAGTGAATCGGTACTAGCGGCAGTTGCCCACTTTTCCATTAATTCGTTTGCCTTTTGTTGTGGATGTGGGTGTGCGACATTACTTTTCCTTTTCCCCCGTACCTTATTAACTTCTCTCCAGATTTCACTGATATTTGTGGTATTCCCAATCTTATTTGCAAATTTCTTCCAATTGTCTCCTCTCACTTCTTTACGGGCCTGCCCGCAAATCCGGGACGCCTCAAGTAGATCGGATTTAGTAGAGTCATCCCTTCCCGCCTCAACCCACTTCTTATGGCTTTGCTTAAACATTTTTGACCAATCCTTTAATGTTTGGTCATTATAGTATTGATTCCGGTTTGACGAATATTCCCTTATTTTGAGAGAGAGAGAGAGAGAGAGAGAGAGAGAGAGAGAGAGAGAGAGAGAGAGAGAGAGAGAGAGAGAGAGAGAGAGAGAGAGGGGGGGGATCGAGGAGACAGTGTTAGAGCTCATCAATACTGTAAATAATGAAGTGAACCAAAATAATATTGTGGAGTATCAAGAAGGATTTGGGTTACATATATTGTATGAGCAGGTGGAGAAACATAGAAGCATTTTGAATATGAATAGGATAACTTATGACAGTATTTTTGCATCATTTGGGAATTAGATATATATGTACATAACATAACGAAGTGAGGGATTCAATTAATAGTTAATTATAAAACAGGCAAAACTATATAAATCACTGCTGACAAACACGCACAACCATTATCTCTCTCTCTCTCTCTCTCAGCACACACAACCACTCACACATTCACAGACAGAGGCAAACACAGCACCTTAGTTATTATGCTTGCTCTCAACCTCTCCTTCTTCCTCTTCATCATCTCGGAGATAGATCGTTTATCTTTTATTACATACATTTTATCTTTTATTTCATAAACTTTATTTTAGTAAGCGTTGTTTCCACATAGAGATTTTAGTAAGTTGTTTTGAATTTATATTGTCTTTGTCCCAGTTTTGGTTTGCTTTGTTTGCAAGTTTTACAGTATAATAAGTGTTGCGTGGTTTATTGTGTACACTCACTAGCTATAATAGGTGTACACTCAGTCTAATCTACAGTATATCCAATCCATCCAAAATATTACAGTGCTATATAATTTATCATAAATATATAGAGATAGGTCTTATTGTTTTGAAGCCACACATTGTCTTATAATTAGTATGGGTGGTATGTGTACGGCACCTTTTAATAATCATATATTTGCACCGATATCAATCTTTCTCTGTCATTTAGCATTAGGTCTTGTTTTTATTATGTGTTTGTTTACATCATTTTGTATATGATAATTGTCGTTCAGGTAATCTAGTAGTCAACACAGCTTGTAGTAGTAATCAGTTAATCGTGTTCTATATAATTAGTTTATGATATATATTGATCAATGTGTAATTTTATTAATCGTAATGTACTAACTATGTCTCGGTATCATAGTATATATATTTTTTTATAAGTGTCCGTATCTATCTTCGCCAACCTTGTTTGTATTCATACATACCACATGTATATTATTTCTCTCTGGTAAACATTTGATTAATTGACATAAATGTTTATCTACTTTAGTATGTGTAGAATGTGTTTATGTTTGTGTTGTTGTGTAGGCTCAGTGGTCGTGGGTCTGTGGGTGCCTCTGACTCTCATCTTATATTCATCATATCTACACATTATATCTTTCTAAGCCGGTCTCTTATTATCTCCACAAGGCCAACACAAACACATTCATTATTACCAAGTCTAATATACTTTTAACCTGGCGTTCCTCTTGACTTCCTTTGTTTACCCTCTCGCCGTACAGTGTACACCAAACATTGTCCTATATTGGTTGGCTGCCTGTCTATTGTGTTCTCTCTCTCTCTCTCTCTCTCTCTCTCTCTCTCTCTCTCTCTCTCTCTCTCTCTCTCTCTCTCTCTCTCTCTCTCTCTCTCACACACACTGCATTATTAATTTAGTGATAATGAGAGCCAAACAGAGCAGAACAGTCAACAACACATAAGACACACTGACGTAGGCATCTGGTCATTATTTCCTAATTTGTCAGATGCCAATTCCATCCCGCACTCGAATCTTGTTTGCGCCTTCTTATAATTTCCTCGGGGACAGTGAGTTACAAGCTCCAAGTGGAGGGTCGGCACGCTATCTCTGAAATTGAGGAGGAGCGAAATGCAAAGAAGGAGAAGGAGGATGAGAAGATGGTGGCGGCGGTGGGTACGTTGTATCCAGGAATATATTATAAGGTGGCAGGTGATGTATTGAAGAGGCTTGATACGTGTGTCAATCTGGGTTCTAAAGAACCTGTATTTTGGAAAGTGGATGGAGTGTTGCTCGGAAGTGATTACTACGGCCATTGAAGCTGTGGAAAGAGATGAAAGTAAACTAGCTGTGATGCAGAGTCACTCATAAAAACTACGGGAATTATGGTTTCAATGTGCAAGCATATCCTTTGAGATTTATCAATTGATGTACATATTTACACAATACGTAATATAAATATATATATTTTCATGCATGTGATATTATTTATAAACAAATCTCTCCAAGGCGTTATATTTGTATACTGCTAAGGACAAATATCCTAGATATGTAATAGTGACTACATTTAGCTTCAAATTGAACATGTACTGAAGATGGATCGTAGTCAGATAGGGACATAAAGTTGGTATGGGGTGAAGGGAGAAGGAGTGTATTTTGTTGCGACAATATGGTTCAAATTATTCAAAGGCTTAAAGTGTCAACGAGTTAAAATCATTGTACACCAACTATATGGTGTATGAACTATATTGTATATACTATAATCATTGTACACCAACTATATGGTGTATGAACTATATTGTATATACTATAATCATTGTACACCAACTATATGGTGTATGAACTATATTGTATATACTATAATCATTGTACACCTACTGTATGGTGTATGAACTATATTGTATATACTATAATCATTGTACACCAACTATATGGTGTATGAACTATATTGTATATACTATAATCATGATGTATAAATCTTGTGAAAAGGAACAACTTGAGATGGTTCGGCCATATAAAATGTATGGGAAGCGAGAGAATGACTAAGACGGTGTATGAGAGCGAGGTGGAAGGACAGAGAGGGAGAGGTAGACCGAAAGAGAGGTGGAAGGATGGAGTGAGGAAGAATATGGATGAAGGCGATGCTGGTTGGGAGGAGGGGCGTCGACTGACTGGAGACAGAGGTGCATGGGGGCGGTTCGTTCGTGGCCACCCATTCGGGGATCACGGCGTCAGGCAATAGATAGATAGATAGATAAATCTTGTGACGACATCCTACATCAGTGATACTGTACTGTTTATTTCCTATGTGTATGAAGGAGACAAAAGGCAAAACTGATGTAGAAAGTGTCTCCCCACCCAGAGAGACCGTGTTTTGAACATTTCTTGCATGACAATAACGATGTTGAGGGTTACGATGTATCGTAACAGTGTAACCGGCCGGGTAACTGGGTAGTCATGGTCAGGAAGTTAATGGAGGAGTGAAGCGGTTTGTTGGAGGAAGAAACTATCATTTTATAATACAGACTCCCCCCCCCCCCCTTTCTCTCTCTATCTATCTCTTTCTCCCTCTCTCTCTCTCTCTACCCCCTTAGGTTCTCATTATCTCAGCTCATGAGATTATGTTAATAGTAACGGCGTATTATTATAATTAAAATACCGTCACCGTTTACCTCGGCAGCTAAATTTTCGTAAATAAATGACAAAATATGTAATGTGCATAATCTT
Organism: Paralithodes platypus; assembly: GCA_032716605.1. Taxonomy (NCBI): domain Eukaryota; kingdom Metazoa; phylum Arthropoda; class Malacostraca; order Decapoda; family Lithodidae; genus Paralithodes; species Paralithodes platypus. The sequence goes on from CM064529.1 coordinate 36,051,467, forward strand.
TGTGTAATTTATTTATTATATAGTAGAATTAATAATCATATGTGTATTTAAATATACAATGGAAAGGTAATACCAGAGAGAATACAACATTAATACCTGACTTCAGAAAAGCCAATTATGGTGGGTTAAGAGAAGCCCTGTTAGCGGACCCTATGGTCAAAAAATTAAGTCGATCCAGGTGTCCAAATGAGTGTATCCTTTCTCAGGCACCTGTCATCTTAAGTCAGGAGGAGACGTCAAACTTGGTAGATACATACGATAATTTTATCAAGTCAGTATTCAATGCGCAAAATAAATATATCCCCAAAAGAAAATTTAGATCAACACAGAACCAACCCAAATGGATGAATAATAGACTATTAGATCTTCTAGGACAAAAGAGAGGAATATATAGAAAAATTAGAAAAGGCGAAATTCACCTACTTGCTTACTATCAGAATCTATCAAGACGGGTAAAAAGGGATATTAGGAAAGAAAAAATAAATTATGAAATTAAGGTTGCCAATGACTCAAAAAATAATCCTAAAGCTTTTTACCAACTATATAAATCCAAGGTTAGAGATGTAATTGGTCCCCTTAAAACTTCTATAGGAAAATTGACAGAAAGTGATTTAGAAATGTGCAGTACATTAAATAGTCAATTTCTTTCCGTTTTCACTAATGAAAATTTGGCACAGTTTCCAGAAGTCCGTAAGGTATACAGCGATTGTATAGAAAATAGGTTAAGTACGGTTACTATAAGTAGAAATGATGTGGTTAAGGAAATTGACAGACTGAAACCTCATAAATCGCCTGGTCCTGATGAGGTATATGCTAGAGTATTAAAAGAATGCAGAGATGAGTTAAGTTATCCATTAACATTTCTATTTAACAAGTCATTAGAAATAGGTATAGTTCCAGAAGCTTGGAAGCTTGCAAATGTAGTTCCGATCTTCAAAAAAGGTGATAAATCAATAGCATCCAATTACCGTCCCATTAGTCTCACTTCAATCATAGGAAAACTACTAGAGTCAATTATTGCTAGGAAAATGAGAAACCACTTAGAAACATTTAACTTAATCAATTCTTCTCAGCATGGATTCACTCAGGGACGGTCTTGCCTTACTAATTTCTTAGTTTTTTCTCAGAGGTATAGCAGTAGATAATGACAAGTCATATGATATTATATATTTAGATTTCAGTAAAGCTTTCGGCAGAGAATTTCGATGAGAGATTGATGAGAAAGGTTGAGGCACATGGAATAGGTGGGGCGTTGTTAGGATGGATTAGGTCATGGCTAATTGGTAGGAAGCAGAGAGTCAGCATAAATGGTACCAAGTCAGAATGGGGAGCAGTCAAAAGTGGTGTCCCACAGGGATCGGTATTAGGTCCCCTGTTGTTTCTTATATACATAAATGACCTAGATTTAGGTATAACTAGTAGGATAAGTAAATTCGCAGACGATACTAAAATAGGGAGATTAATTGATTCAGATAGCGATATAGAGTGCCTCCAAAGGGATCTAGATACCTTACATGAATGGTCAGTAAATTGGCAGATGAAGTTTAACATTGACAAATGCAAGGTATTAAAGATAGGGAAGATGCAAACAAATGTTAAATATAAACTAGCTAATTTAGAATTAGAAAATTCAGACTGCGAGAAAGATCTAGGTGTGTTTGTTAGCAATGATTTGAAGCCTAGAAAACAGTGTATAAGCGTTCGTAATAAGGCAAACAGGATTCTCGGGTTCATCTCTAGGAGTGTGAGTAACAGAACTGCTGATGTTATCTTAAAACTTTACTTGTCATTAGTGAGACCCACATGGATTATGCTGTCCAATTTTGGTGTCCTTATTACAGAATGGACATAGATTCATTGGAGAGAGTACAGCGTAGAATGACAAAAAATGATCCATAATATTAGAAATCTTTCGTATGAAGAAAGGTTGAAGAAATTAGGTTTACATTCGTTAGAGAGACGCAGAGTTAGAGGGGATATGATAGAGGTGTTCAAGTGGGTTAGTGGGATTAACAAAGGGGACATGGCAAATGTACTAAAGCTCAGTGATAGCGAAATAACTCGTACCAATGGTTTCAAATTAGATAAATTTCGTTTCAGAAAAGATATAGGCAAGTATTGGTTTGGTAACAGAGTTGTAGATGGGTGGAATGGACTACCAAGTGCTATAGTGGGATCTAAAACTGTAGGGAGCTTTAAGATAAAATTGGATAAGCATATGGACGAGAAGGGTTGGGTGTGAAGGGGGATCAGCCTGGTTGGGCCAATCAGCGGTCTGCAGACCTCCATAATCCTACGTTAATCTCTAACCGTTTTGGTAAGATGATCCTCAGGGTATTAGAGTGTGAAGCCTATAATTGGGCTTTGTAATTGAATTGGGGTTGTGTGGGACAGGGATCTGCCTTGCTTAGGCCAATCGGCTTTCTGCAGACTCCCATTTTCTTATGTTCTTATGTTCTTATATAGTCTTGTGGCATAATATCTTCCTTTTTTTTGTTCTATGTGAGTGAGGGAGGCAAAAGGCAGAACTGCCTATAGCGAGTGCCTCCCCCATAGTTGAAAGAGTGACAGGGCCAAAATCAAGGGACGTTCGAGCCCAAATGCCTGGACACACTGAGTTTGAAGCAATTTAAGTAATATGAAGAGGGAAAGACTGATTCTGGGAGAGAGTTCCAGAGCTCAGCTGTTGTATAGAAGAAAGTTTGAGAGTAACGTTTCACTCTTGGGTTGGACAGTTGCACAGAGTAGGGGTGGTATTGTGTTGCAAGACGGGTACCACGTGCCCTACGTAAAGGAGGTGGTATACACTGGGAAAGCTCTGAGGAACACTGATTATTATAGTAGCGATAGAATAGCGAGAGAGATGCAACATTGCGGCGAAGAGAGAGAGATTGCAGAGAGTTGGTGAGTGGACAGGAGTTAATGATACGAAAGGCCTTCCTTTCAATTTTGTCTAGGAGAGCGGTGTGAGAGGAACCTCCCCCCACATGTGAACAATACTCAATACAAGGACGCACTATGCCCCTGTACAGAGCAAGAAGCTGTGCAGGGATAAAGAACCCCCTAAGGCGGTTCAGCACACCCAGCTTCTGGGAGGCTGCCTTAGCAAGACTGGTAATATGATCTTTCCAACTGAGAGCAGATGAAAAAGAGACACCATGAATATTGAGAGAAGATGAAGGATTGATTTGTGTATTGTTCAAGAATAAGGGATAGTCCGCAGGGAGTTCCTGACGGGTAGATAGATGGAGAAATTGGGATTTGGAAGCATTAAAGGTATCAAGGTTTTCTCTGCCCCAATTGGAGATAGTAGTTAGATCAGAATTTAAGTGTTCTATGGCTTCATTCCGTTTGTCGTTGAGGAATTGCTGGCTTGGGCGTTCTGAAAAACTAATGGAGTAGTGTAAGGTTGAGTCGTCTGCGTATGAATGGATGGGAATTGAGGTACAGTTGAGAAGATAATTTATAAAAATAAGAAAGAGAATAGGAGATAGGACAGAGCCCTGAGGAACACCGGAGTTTATAGGGTTAGGATGCGTGCGATGGCCGTCCACAACCGCAGCTATGGAACAGCCGAAGAGGAAATTAGAGACAAAGGCACAGATGGAGGGGTAGAAACCGAAGGAGGGCAGTTTAGAAATTAAAGATTTGAGCCAGACTCTATCGAAGGCTTTCAATATGTCTAGTGCAATAGAAAAAGTCTCACCGAAGTCCCGAAAGGAGGATGACCAAGAGTTAATAAGATATGAAAGAAGATCACCAGTAGAGCGACCCTTAAGGAAGCCATACTGGCGATCTGAGAGCAGATTATGAGAAGAGAAATGCTTAAGAAATTTGGAAGCAAGAATAGTTTCAAGAACTTTAGAACTTTAGTAGGGCCCCGTAATCATTGACGACTTCGCCTAATAATAATAAGAATCTCCATTCAACATCCTGCACCAGCATTTTGAATAGCCCGCACGGAAGATTCATGGAGTACTCGTCATAAGTGCACGCTTAATTCCCTTATGGGTTCGTCATTTTGATCGGGTACCCTACAGAAAAAAACTTTGTAAAATATAAAAAAGAAAAATTAACTTAATATCTGTTATCATATGACTTGCCATATAGTGGATTTCTCATGTTCTGCTTCCCTGACACCAGGCCCCCTAGCGGCCATCTTCGTGCTTCACTGATATACCTCCGCACGGAAGTATCATGGAGTACTCGTCATAAGTGCACGCTTAATTCCCTTATGGGATCGTCAGTTTGATCGGGTACCCTACAGAAAAAAAACTTTGTAAAATATAAAAAAAGAAAAATTAACTTAATATCTGTTATCATATGACTTGCCATATACGTGGATTTCTTATGTTTTGCTTCCCTGACACCAGGCCCCCTAGCGGCCATCTACGTCCTTCACTGATATACCAAGAATAAACTATGGAAATCAACGAATGGGAAGTGGGATGGTCGGGAGGGCCCGAGTCGTCAATGATTACGGGGCCCTACTAAATATTAGGTTTTCTCTACTTCCCTTCGGGAATAAAACCTATAATTTAATAGGGCCCCTCCATCATTGACGACTTCGCCTGAATAGCAAGACTGGAGGTGGGACATTCGTAAAATATCGTAACCTTAGGGAAGAAGAATCCGGATAACATTTTCTAAAGTTTTATTGTATGCAATACAACGTATAAATAGGTATAAAAGAGTTGCAGGCAGTGCGTGGCATTAAGAAACTGCTTGCTCATGGTCAGATCGTTGCAATCGATCGTATGCATGAAAATAAATTGGACACGTATGTGTCCCCTAGAACTATAACTCTGCAGTAGTTATTCGTTCCCTCCTTAAACTATTTGTACAGAAAATATATTTGTACACTTTGGTAAAAAACAAGCATAGTTGCAACTATGCGATATATCTTCTTAGAACTAAAACAATAAACTAATACTGGACTGTAGAACCCGTCCTATCACAGCTCGTGATGCATCACAATCTCCAAGGGTACAGAGGGGATATGAACTCATCCACACCCCCCCCCACCCCCCCCCTATTAAAACAAGACAGCTCATAAGAGAACATTACCTACTGTACCCGTTGCCGTAAAGCTGCACAGGTACGCTTTGGTTTATCTAGAGCAACCGACAGGTAGCGTGTAAGGAATGTATGATTGGAAGCCCAAAGTTGAGTCTTAGCAATATCCTCAATTGAAAATTTGTGCATAAATCTGAGGGATACTGCCCATTTCCTGATATCTTGAGCCCTGCCTATCACGCCGGGATTGCTTTCCCTGATCACGTCGACAAACAAGGAAGTCAACTTCCGTTTTGTAACACGCTTACCTGTCCGGTTTACCCATAAAGCACCTGGTTGGCGAAGTTGCGCAGCCCTCATAAACTTTGTGAGTGCTTGCACAGGACATAAAAGGTAATGAGTGAGGCCTCTCTTCAAGGCTCGGACAGAAAATGAAAAAAAAACATGTTCCGAATGTTCGTTCTTAGCAATAAAAGTGGGAGACGGCGCGATTTGAACATGGTCGTGCAGTCTCCCAAACCTGAGACAGTTTGGTTCGTTGCTCATCGCCGCCAGCTCAGACACCCAGTTTCCCATGGCAAGTGCCATGAGGAATACAGCCTTTTTCAAAAGTGAGTCAAAATCCGGCGCATTATTATACTTGCGTGATTGAAGCAATTCTAAGGCTTTATCAAGTGACCAGGTGGGCATGAGCTGATGGGGAGGTGGACGAAGCTTGAAACATGCCCTCATGAAACCTTTCTCCTCCGCCTGTGGTATGGACAGGCCAGTGAGATCAAGGAAGGGGGTTCTAATGGCAGACAAATTATTTTTTAATGTTACGACTGAAAAAAAAATCTTCTCGAATAGGTAGTCTAAGTATTTGAAAATTAAAGCTCCCGAGGCAGTAGTTTGCCCTGACTCAACAATCCAGGTTGTAAAAGTTTTCCAATGGGATTGGTATTGTCTCCTGGTAGACGGAGTGTACTGGTTCATTAACTTCTTAGTGACGCTTGGCCCAAATTGAGTAAACCATTTGGCCTTGTAAATATCCATAAGGCAAAACTGAGTGAGGTCCGAAGGTTGCCAATCGTTTCCAAGTGGAAAGCGGAGACCGGGAGGGACACCGGGGTTCTGCACCACTGTTGCAATTGGTGTTACCAAACCTGGGCCGGCCAAAGAGGCGCGATCAGTGCGACCCGGCCGCGGTAATCCCTCAGCTTGTGAATGACTTTGCACATGAACACAGAGTCTGGTAGAGGAAACAGATAGATTGAGGTCCACCTGTTCCAATCCACCAGCAATGCATTGGGTCCCCCCGCCGGGGTTACCTCGTGACGTGTGAGAACAAGTGGGAGTCTGTGGTTCTCTGTGGACGCAAACAAGTCTACTTGTGGACGGGCCGGTGTTGCAATCTTCTTGTTGAAGATAGCCTGTTTGATTGTCCATTCTACTAGAGTGCTCCGCCGGCGAGAGAGAGCGTCTGCCCAGACGTTCGCCACGCCGGGGAGGTAAGTGGCATGCAGGGAAATCCCTAGGAAGTCGGCTAGGGTAAAAATTTGTTCTGAAACTCTCAGCAACTCTCGTGACCTCACTGAGCCTTGTCTTTGAATACAAAAAACTGCAGTTTGATTGTCCATACGGATCGCTATCGATTTGTTTGTCAATGTCCATCCGTGAGTTTGGAGGAAGAAGAGGGGGACTAAAAGCTCCTGCTTGTTGATATGAGATTGGCTGTCTGACCAGATGCCCTGACCTTGGTGTCCTAGGCTTGACTGATATCCCCAACCCAGTGTCCCCGAGGCGTCTGTGTCTACCCACACCGTATGAGGTGGGGAAACCCATGTTACGACAGAGTAGAGGACTTCGCGCTTGGTCCAGAACGAGAGTAAGTTGTGGAATATTGGAGAAATTGGTCATAATTTCCTCTCGGGCTAGAGAGGGAATACTTTGTTGCCTTCCAAGATTAATCGGTTGGCTTTCAGTCGTCCCAACTTGACAGTCAATTGAACCCAGTTGAGAGAACCGATCAGGGAATCCCACGTCTTCCTGGTCGTATCCAGACTGTGGAGAAACCGGAACAGCTTCCTGCGAAATCTGCTGCGGTTGTCCACACTCTGAGTAAGAGTCAGGGCGGAGGTGTCCCAGGCAAGCCCTAACCACGGCATCGTCCTTGCGGGGACAAGGTGAGACTTTGCTAAGTTCACTTTGAACCCTAGGTTTTGTACATGAATTAACACTTGGTTTACATGGTCTTGACATAGTTCCAACGAGTTTGCCACTACTAGCCAATCGTCCAGATACCAAAACACCTGTATGCCTCGAACTAACAGGGGTAAAAGAGCTTGCCTGACGAGTTTGGTAAATATTCTCGGTGCTAGGTGCAATCCGAACGGCATCCTTTGAAAGACATAAGTCTCGTGCCAGACCTTCAGAGCGAGGAATTTTTGGAATCGCTTGTTTACAGGGACATGCCAATAGGCATCTTTGAGATCGATCGAGCACATCCATCCTTGCGGCGGAAGTGCGAGCCTGAGTTGCTGAACAGTCAACATCCTGAAGGGTGAATTCTCTATAAAGGTGTTCAGTTGCGAGAGATCTAGAACTGGTCGCATCTGCACACTGTCCCTTTTTGGCACTAAGAAGAGTCTTGACGTGAATACTGGCTGAAAGGCATTGACCGAAATAAGGACCTGTTTGGCAATCATTTCCTGCAGAAGGGCCTCCTCCTCCTGAGACACTGTGGTCTCTTTCCGCGGCTGACGCAGTCGAGGCCGCCGGAGCCACCGCCAGGTGATTCCTTTGCTCACTACCTTCCTGGCCCTGGTATGCTTGGGCCAGGCTGAGCGGAATGAACGGAACGAACCCAGGTGCAACCGGGGTTCGTTCTTCAAGGCAACTCCCCACTCCTGCGCCTTTGAGCTCGGCACTGGGATGTGGGTAGTAAGAGTGGCTAGTTTTTTGGAGGGGGAGGTGGGTTGGCATCGGACGCTTGACTAGTTTTGGCTGATGCTGGGCCCTGATTACCTTTGTAAGGGGCCTTACCTTTATACCCAGATTGTTTACCCTGTTTGGGTTTGTGCGGATTACCTCCCTGCTGAGGAGGTGGTCTGGGGTCTCTTGGTGATTGCTTGGCTTGGGGCCCCCCCAGGCGGTTTGTTACCGCCCTTTGACTTATGAAAAGGCTTCTTAGCCGGGTCCTTTCTAGCTTGGGAGGTAACCTGCTTTCACCCAATCACCATATTAAAAACCAGACTCCAAGTACCAGAGTTAAGTAGGGTGGCAGTAAGTACCGGCGAGAGGGTTACCCGGCGACCTAAGCCCGCCAGCAACTTTTTCACCAGATGGACTCTCAGATCTTGGCGGGCTCGAACCGCTTCTAATATTGCAATTCTAATGTCCCCTAGTGACTGAATGGAGTTTTGAAGCAAGAGTCTTCAAGACAGCTCAGTAGCCTTTCTAACTTGGGGGTCAGCAATGGCCGAGATAGTACGTGACAGAGAGGCGGCTACTTGGTGACTCACCAAATACTGAGAGAACATCCGGTAAGCCTTATTGCGTAACTTAAAATCCCTCTCTAGGTGAGCAGCCAGGGGGGGGGGGAGGAAAGGGTTCATCAAGGGCATGCAAGGACACTTTGGGTGCCGCTAGAAATGTAAGTAATTCTGGTGACACTCCTTCAGCTTTGGCTACCGGCAAGGAAAAATAAGTATGATTTTCTTGGGGAATCTGGTGAGAAGATTTTGAGGTAATAGTAGCAGCAAAATTCTGATCTTCTAACTCCCAATCTACCCAAGGGCCTACTCCTAAACTGACCCATCTGCAGGACCGGGGTATGCATCTGGTCAAGGACCGGAGTTGTAGCCAACTCCGGTGTCAGAGTATTCAAGGCTTTGACATCGTTGATGCCATCAGCCTTAGACCAATCAGCAAATAGTTTAGCAGATGCGGCGGGAGGAATGGCCGGCGCGGCTGAATAAACAAAATAAGTCGGGTTGTACGAACTTGGTACACCCTTAATCAGTACATCCAATACCCTCCCTGCCTCATCTTTAGCCCTAAATTTACGGTTCTTATTGATCTCCATGGACCACTTGCCGGGAACTGGAAGGTCCCCTGACACTGAAGGCTGAGCTAAAAGGGGGTTCTCTGGTAACACAGGTACCCAAGAGCAATCAGCACCATAGAGGAGGGGCATGGGGCCTTTCCTCAGAGGTGCCTTATCTAAAGGAGGTGGGGGGACATCAGTAACAACCCTTAGGGTGGACATAGCTAGCGTCGCCGGCACTGTAGTGCTTGGGGCCGCGGCTACCACCGGGGTTGGACAAGAAGGACTGAATTCTGGAGGATCTAGGGGTCTGACAACAGAAGTACAAAGGAGTACAAAGGAAATCAAGCAACAACATATCGAGTGACCCTTCTAGGTTGCTTGTCCTCCAAAACACTGAGGATCAAGTGTCCAAACAGTGGTTTAGAGTGGGTAAGCGAACATTGGAAAGGGAATTACTGCCCTGGAACTAATGTCCGTGGCAGGATTAGGAAGTTAGTAGGGGACAGATGGGTTAGTAACTGAGGGGGGGATAAAATAAAGTTATTCATTTACAAACGCAGTCAGTCGCGGGTTTGAAGCGAGATATTTGTCTAGGCGGAGTTTAAATGAATCAACGGTGATGCAGTCTATAACGTTTCGGAAGCCCATTCCACAAGTTGACAACTCGATTGAAGAAGAAATTCTTAGATTCGTGTGACTTAAAAGATTTACCAATTATTTTGCAACCGTTTTCCCCGCGTGTAATTAGATTGGTCGATAGTGAAGTACTTACTACAGTTCATATTGTCGATGCCTTTGATGATTTTGAACACTTGAATTAGTCACCTCTTAATCTGCGCTGGGTTAAAGGAAATAGATTTAATTCTCTAAGACGCTCTTCGTATGGTTTGTTCTTTAGGCTAGGTATCATTTTGGTAACTCTACGTTGAACTCGTTCTAGCTTGTTTATATCTTTTTGGTAATAAGGGCACCAGGATTGAACGCAGTATTCCAGAAAAGGAATTGTAAAGGGTTAGGATAACTTCTTTGGATTTATGCTCAAATGACCTGCCTATAAAGCCAATTATTTAGTTTGCCTTCTTAACAACTTCTGAACATTGTTGAATCGGTTTTAGGTTACTCAATATTGTTACTCCCAGATCGGTTTCTCTGTTTACATTCTTAAGCTGAGTGCCATTCATCGAATAGTTTGCTTTCTCGTTTAGGTATCCGATATGTAGTACTTTACATTTATCCGCATTGAAACTCATTTGCCAAATTTGGGCCCAACATGACAATTTATCTAGATTGTGTTGCATATCGTCAACTTGTTCTTTTGAGAGTACGCTATTTGCAATTTTTGTATCGCCCCTTTGCTAAGGGGCGCAGCTGGGAGATTGACCGGGGGATCCGACGAGGCAGGGATTTGATAGTGTTGCATCACCTTATGCAACAATTCACTTATCTGATCAGAAGTCATCCATTTCCTGTGTGATTTTTAGACGAGTGGGAACTAGCCTCAGAATTATTACTTGGGAGAGACTGAGGGGCCGGGGAAAACACCTCATCCGCCGGCTCCTCCCTGCTCCGAAGTCTCTTGTAATTCTCCTTCATTATCCACCGGGGGCCATGGCAAATCTGGTAGTGATGAAGGTAACATTTCTATGTTACTGTCCTCAGTTTGTTCAGGAATGACGTTAAGGAGAGACAGAGAGGGTTCAGATTGACGCCAATAACCCCCTGCCGCCACGGGCTGGGAGTTTTGAGTCACTTGAGAGTTGAAATAGGTCCCCGCCGGATAGCCTCTGTACAGGTCGGCTAGGACCCTACACGGTCCTGTTGACCTATCATTACGAGGGACAAAATTCAATTTTGGTATGGCAAAAGTAACATTAGGAGGCACACCCAAAGATTGTTCATGACTAGGTGTGGGATCCACTATTTCCGACCCTATTTCCGACTCCCCTGAATCACGTATAGGCGTGTCCGAGGGGGGGTAGGAGGCGGCGGCTGAGGAGTGTCCTGCCGGCTGCTCGACGTGTCCTCTTCGTCATCTCTCCGGCGTTTGTGAGACCGGGAAGGCTCAGAGGCGGAGTGGCGGGAGTGTTTGCGGGGGGGGACTTCGACCTTGACCTCGACTTCCGCCGTGGGGAGGGCGAGTGCCTCCTCTTGGAACGGTTAGAGGGGGGAACCTCAGTAACATCGCTCTCACTGCTACTACTCACTACCTCCTTGCTGAGGGCTTTCGCTTTGACTTTAGGTCATACAGGAACCGGGTTTAACCAGTGGTAACTTAACCCGTAAATGGCGGAAAAGCTCATAAGAGGTTTTACTGGGCGAGGGCGGCAAAGCTCTTAAGAGGGAGGCCTAAAAAATACATTTAAACGGCCCCAGTAGCACTAAAAAAAATGTTTTATTTATTTATTTATTTTTATTTGTTTTCCCCTATACCTCATATCACTCCTCCACATCCCCTCCTTCCTCCTTTTCCCCTCCCCCTTCAAATATCACCTATTTTCCCTGTTTTTCCCTAATTCGTTGTTATATTTTGGTGCTAACATTAGCAAAATGTGTGGAGGATGTGCTTACGTGCCTAGCGGGTGTGTTACACAACCGAGTGTGTGTATGAGTAGGCTCAGTGTGGCTTGAGGCCTCGTGGAGGGAGGGGTTGCCTCAATTTTCTTCATAATTCATGAATGGGCTGGTCCATCTATATTCGCGATTTTGACCAGAAAAATTATATTTTCTATCTATCTATCTATTGCCTGACGCCGTGATCCCCGAAGGGGTGGCCACGAACGAACCGCCCCCATGCACCTCTGTCCCCAGTCAGTCGACGCCCCTCCCCCCAACCAGCACCGCCTTCGTTCATGTAGTTCCTCACTCCATCCTTCCACCTCATATTCGGTCTACCTCTCCCCCTCTGTCCCTCCACCTCGCTCTCGTACACCCTCTTAGTCATTCTCGCTTTCCTTACGTTCCATATGGCCGAACCATCTCAAGTTGTCCTTTTCACACTTTCCACATCTACCTCCACACCACACCTCCTCTTACTTCCTCATTAGTCTGTCTACCCTCCATGTAACTCCGCACGCACTCCTTAGAATTCATTTCCACACTGCTCTCACTCTTGGTCTGAGTCTCTCAACCAACGTCCATGCTTCGCTTCCGTAAGTCAGTGTCGGGATTACCACACTGTCATGCAAGGATTTCTTCACTTCCATACTGACCACCCTATTTCTTGTTACTGCTTTTAGCATTCCTACAACCCTCTTCCCCTGTTGTACCCTCTCCCGCACCTCTTCATCCATAGTCCCATCTTTACTCAACACACTGCCCAGATACTTAAAAGCGTTGACGATCTCCATAGCCTGACCGTTCAGCTTCACCTCACACTCTGTGACTTCACCCCTTTCGAAAATTATATTTTCACTTGTTTTATTGTTGTTACAGGTTACTATCTTCATAGTGAAGGTAAAATAGGCTCATATGAATAAGTAATAACGATATTTATCGTAAAATGACGATTATAGGCCTGAATAGAGCTTATATGCTCGCCCATGGGGACCTGGTTCAATACCCCCCCCTCGCCGTTTATAGGTTAATAATGAGCTTTTTCCATAGAACTTTGTCATCGCAATGAAGTGCCTCATGGGCTGTATCCTTTGCATAAGAATTAAATGTGGTTTTAATCTTGTGTAATGCAGCCAGGCATGATAAGTCTTTCTTGGCTACTAAGGCAGTTTTCAACTCAGAGCAAACAGAGCATCGTTTAGACAACCATAAGCCTCTAGAACGATCTAAACATTTTACGCACTTTATGCAAAGTTTGTGTGCAAAAATGGGCAAAAGGGAGCAGGTAGGAGTAATGCAAAGTTCAAATCTAGGCATGGTGCCTTAATGAGAAGTTCCCCCCACCGCCGGGGTCCGCTGTCCAAGTCTGCCGGAGAAGCAGTCTTTGGGGCCTGGATTTTTTTTTCTCCAGGAAGCAATGCTCATAAGCATAACCTGCGAGGTATTAAAACATCCTAACCCGAATCCGCCGGAAAATTAGATGAAGTGTAACACTACTCTAACCTTCCGCCGGATCCGTCTAGCTGACTTTCAACTTCTTACCCGTGACGAGAGCCACAGGTCCCTTGACCTTTTAGTGTCTGATCATTAATGAAAAACGTTTGCAAAACTAATATTAACACGTCGTGTACACTCGACTCGAGGCGCCGCAGGCGATAAAGTCTCAACGTGTCACTGGGTCAGTCAGGGTTAGTTAACTCGGCGGGCCAAGTAGGTAGCCCTTCTAGGAATGCAATTCCGCCGGGAGAGTGTGGTTCAGCTAAACCACGCCGGGATCTTTTGAAAGTTCCTACCCGTTAGAGACGGATAACTTGGACCCACCGCACGGGGCCGCCGAAACAGACAAAAACTACCGGGAAATGGGGGTGGCACAGCCCCAAAACCCGAAGTTCCACACATACACAGTATAAATAATGACATAGAGGGACGTCTCCCTTACCCCAAAGGACATGCCCGCATGCATGAACTTAAACAAGGGCAAACATAGGCATGACATAATAACAGAAAATTTAGAACCTAAAGTGCCTGAAGCCTACGCCGGAGACCCCTAACTAGGCTGACCACGAGATACGAAGAACATCCCAGCAGACGACGCTCCGAAACCCGGCAGCAGCACACCGATGAGGGAGGCCCACCCAAGGGGCCCAAGCAAAACACGAACCCTGGAAGGTGGAGCACCACGTGCAGACACCCTTAAACCAGAGCTTTTGCTGATATCTGAAGATTATGGCATGTACTTTCCTCAATATTGACAGTCTGTATCATGCCTTGTAGAGTGGTCGCCAACTAGCTAAGGAAACACAACAGCTAAAGGCGTATCACAACAATAACACACGCGGTACGACGATCCTGGACCCGTAGACGCCTGTGACAATGGTGCCCTATTTTAACACACACTTCCTGCGGACATACCAATCTGGCAGCCGTGCTAGCTAATCTAAACCTTGTTACTACAACACAGATGTATACAAATGAGTAAGACCCACTAGAAGCTCTGCGAACGTCGAATGAAGCGGACACGGCGAGAGCCCTGTTGGTTGTAAGGCCGCGGAAGTAGGAAGGACGAAGATGGCCGCTAGGGGGCCTGGTGTCAGGGAAGCAAAACATGAGAAATCCACGTATATGGCAAGTCATATGATAACAGATATTAAGTAAATGTTTCTTTTTTATATTTTACGAAGTTTTTTTCTGTAGGGTACCCGATCAAAATGACTATCCCATATGGGAATTAAGCGTGCACTTATGGCGAGTACTCCATGATACTTCCGCGCGGGCTATTCAAAATGCTGGCGCAGGTTGTTGAATGGAGACTATTACTATTATTAGGCGAAGTCGTCAATGATGGAGGGGCCCTATTAAATATACAGTATATATATATATGATCATGTTTAGTGATATTTTGTCCTCATTTGTTCAATTCCTCTTTTCCATTTCCTAAACCTTTCATCATTCCACAAAAAAAAAAAAAAAAATATTCTCCTTTTACAAGTGTATATTAAATATTCATAACTGCCTTACCAATAGTATTTTCTTCATATGATCTTGCCCTTTCTTCATCTCCTTATTTAACCAATCTTTTTCCTCGACCATCAGATCTCTTATCTACCAACACATTCCTATTCACCTCCCTCACCCCTATACTACTTTTAACTTTCATCTAACGTTCGTCTCTATCTATCCATTCAAAGTTTTCATTGACCCATTATATTTATCTCTCCCCAACCTTTCCTCCTGCCTTCTCATTCAGATAGGGTCAATATTTCATACAAGGTCTTTGTGGTGGTGGTGGTGGTGGTGGAAGGGACGAATGTGGTAGTTATGGTGGTAGTAAGAGAGATGGTGGAAGCGGTAGTGATAGTAGTGTTTATGTTGGTGGTTGTTGTTGTTGTTGTTGTTCCCCAAGCTGCCTGGCCGAACAGCCCCAAGGCCCCGAGTAAGGCCAAGGCCATAAACGAGAGCCCACACAGAACCCTCCCTGCCGACCACAATAAAGCCTGGGTGACCGAAGCCACTCCAAGGCGGGGAGCTGAGAGGGTGCGTAAACGCCCGGGAAATCAAAGCCCCACCCAGGGCCCTGTGCCCCTCAGCAATTATGAAGAGAAAGTTGAGGGGCAAAGGAATAATGTGACGCTTTAGCTTCCAATCTTGGTAGATTGGAAGGTCAATCCACGGAAGAGACGCCGTCACATGAGATCTAGAAAATATATAAGTAAAAGGAACAGTCAGAGTAAGCTATGGGTATGGCAGAGATCGCTCAGGTCTCACTCTGATAGACCAGCCCATCACCAGTTGTTGGTGGTGATGGTGATCACTGTAAGGGTAAGGGTGGTGGTAGGTGGTAGTGATTGTGGTGGTGCTGGTGTCTTTCTTCAGGATCACCAGGCAGTGGTTGTGATGGTGTTGACGGTTGAGGTGGTATCGTTGGTAGTGAGTGTGGTATTGTAATTTGCGATGGTGACGATTGTGGTACCACGGCTGTAGTAAAATCGGATGGTGTCGTGTTGGTCGTAGTGAAGGTCCCGCCTTCTTTTACATGGCCTTTGGTTTTATCCTTTTACCTCTTGGCCACCTGAGTGTCCATCACCGTCACTCCTTCCTCAACATAACTACATTGACTGGCATAGTTTGCCCTCGGGATTCAGCAAACTAAAACGGGCCTTAACCGTAATCATTAGAAAGCACTATTTATCGCTTTGCTCGCCCCCCCCCCCCCCTCCCCTCTACATACAAACACAAACACACATATCGATTCCCCCCCCCCCTGTTATAAATTTTAAATAGGGGTGGCCCTTTGCTCTTCCTAAACGAAGGACTAAAGATCAAGCTACCGATACCATATGCCTGTATGCAATTAAGATTAACACATGTCATTAAGTTAAATTAATACAAAATATCAACTATTCTTCCCTTTCTAATTTTATGTCCTGTAAAATATTATTTTAGCAGTTATATTTGTGATTATCAGAAATACTTGTTAAAGTAATTTTAGGATCAGACTATATTACAAGATTTTCCACACAGTCAATTGTAATAAACTATTCCACTCAACAAACATCTTCCAACGTAAACACATCAAATTGCCGATACAAAACTCTGATAATTTACAATGTAGTGTTAAAGGTTGTTGTTACGATCGGGTCTCGTATAAATCAGTGACTCATATACATTGGACTAGACTGGCATAAATGCAACAACGGAAACGCTAGATCCAACCCCTGATATATAATCCCGTCGAACAAAGAACACATATACCCTCCAGAGTTATATCTGCGATAGCGGGGTATCTTAACTCTCAGTATCTATGTGCTTCTACTATAGGCTGATGTTCTCTGAAACAGCCTATTACCTATAACATCTGGTTGCTTAGTTATGGTACACAAGGAAAATATAGTTAACTTAATTAAATCACAAGAGTGATCTAATGCAAACAAGAAGAAGGTTTACTTAACGTTACTTTAATCAATAATATCTGTCACTCCTTTATGAAAGAAAGTGTTGTAAAGTCCTCAAGCACCGAACAAGGAATCTTCTGAATAATGTCGGATGCTACTAAGAAGAACGTATCGGAAATGGAACCACAAAATAGCATGAGGCAGGACAATGCACGTGTAGGCTAAATACACAAAAAGGCTGGACCTATAATGTTTTTGGACACAAGAATATTATAAGCGGTGCAACAGTAATAATGCTCGCCACGAAAAAGTAGTACTCCTATTAACAAAACCGGTCTATGCTGGTTGTGTCTCTCTACAGCAACCTAGACCTCAAAATGTTTATGTAGAAATAATGGGTATGCATAAAAGAGTATATGATCTAATCCAGCTAATGTCTACCCGTGTTAATAAAGTCTAGCTGGGATGCGCACAGGTACAGAATTCTGGTGGAGCAAGGCAGCTCCTAGCCTAGTGTGGACCTTGGGTCTGTGCGGCCTGATTACGTTAATATGAAGGGGTGCTCTCTTGAGGATTCTCGATCACAAGTATCAAGTATCCTCCTGGCGACCCTCAAAAGTAAAAGCAAATAGAGTGAGAACAGTGTTGGGTGGATTAGGCAAGCAGCCCTCACGCACTACACAGTCTAAACTCCAAGGTACACGGACAAAAGATCCACCCAGGTAACCCACAGAATCCGTAGTGTCGTGCAGCTCAAAAGTAGCCTACACACAGTGAAAACACCAACAGCAAGGTACCTGATCCCTAGTCTAGCATTATTTAACCCTGTAGAAACATTAGTGATTGATGGAGACAGTCCGAGCAATACAATCTCCCAAAAAGACAACGACTCTCTTCAACCTTAGCCTAGTACATAAGAAATGTGAGATCCAGCATATAATACAGTCTGGCCACCAATTCAAGGTGTGGATGCAGGGAACCAGAGGGGGTTTGATATTAATAAAAGGTGAGGAAGTAGTGGAAATGATAGAGGCAGTAGGAGAGAAAGATTCTAAGACAAGAGTGTGGAACAGTTCATGGGAGATGCTTAGAGTATGCTGTCTGGGAAGGATCTGACAAGGATATTCCCAGGGACCGCCTCGCTGGAGTCCCAGTTCGCAGGAATGGCACGAGGGCGCGTGACAGTCGCCCAGTAAGCAGCCGCCTAGTAGGCCGTGTTAGGCAGGAGGCAACGAATCCCGCGAGGCCTATGTAAGGGGGCCAGCCACGCGCCACACTCACCACCAAGTCACACCACCTTGTCTCTCTCTCTCTCTCTCTCTCCCGCTCGCCTTCCCATCATTCAACTACTTAACACAATACTTTCAATTGACTAAATATAATAGAAAGGATTGTGACAGACGAAAATAAAGAACAGTTCTGAACTGTCTGCACCACAAGCTTTCTCGAGAAGGAAAGTACACAATGATAGGTAGACAGCTGTAGCTACATTCTCTGCCCTGGCGAGTCCTAGCGAGTAAGCCATGCGGTTCTGGGGGAAGCGGTGAGCGTCACATTGTGCAGTCTTGAACACAAATAATTATACATCTATTTGGATTAATATAGAACAACGCAAGTAGATATTATAATTTATTATTGTATCGCCAATACTTCAGCACTTCGTCTTAAGAAATAATTAATTCAAAAGAATGTAACCATATTGATGCTCATGACTGTACATTAGTCAACTTCCAAAAATACTCAGCTCTCTCTTTATACGAATTAATTCAACAATTAATTGGGCAAAATTTGGCAGACATTATTTTCTTAAAGTAAAATTCGTTGTAAGCAAGAAGCTTTGGAGACTATGTACCACCCTTGTTATAATACAAGCATCAGTAAACCAACATTAACTCCTTTAGCACCGATGACGTCTGATTCATAATACTCGGGCAACAACCAGGCGCTTATTATTCAGGTTAGGAAGGCCCTCTATCAGTTAAAGGCTTCCAATTATCTCAATTTATCTTTTTACCACGAATCATCCTTCATAAGCTCCATAAAATTGTCTGAGTACATCTAATAAAACACATCAGGAGAGGAAGTGTGGCTACATCATGCTATGTTGGAACGTGGTAACAAAAAATACAAGAAATACTTACAATTTGGACATTTCTGCTTGAAATTATGACCATTTTGACCTCTTGAGAAAGCATATACGTGCATGTTTTTCCGAGAAAAATAATACAATCCCCCCCCCTCCCCCCCCTCTCTCTCTCTCTGCCTCTCTCTTAGATCTCCAACCCGTGGAAATAACGTCCTTGACCTTGTACTATCAACAAAAGAAGAATTTATAGAAAATGTGAATGTCGGTGATGAATTCAATAACAGCGACCATCTTATGATAACTTTCAGTTTAAAGTTTACTAGTAACGAACCAAATAGCAGCATCGAGAAAGTCCCTAATTTTAAGAAAGCACATTTTCGTATACTTAGAGCAATGTTTAAAGAAACAGATTGGCGCTTTCTAATAACGACATAAATATATCTTGGGAATTATTCGCAAACACTTACTAAAAGCAGTGCAAGACTGCATATCTAAAATACGGCGTACAGGCCATAACAATAAGCCGAACTGGTGGAATAAAGATAATTCAAACTGTCTGCTTGCTAAAAAGTTTGCTAATGATAGATTACAATCCTAATTATATTACGACGAACGGGTGAAATTAGTAAAACTACGACGCAAAGACAAACAGTTAATTAAGCAAAGTAAAGAGACCCTCAAGTTACATTTTGCGAATCAAATTTAGTAAAACAAACCCGAAAGAATTATATAGTTATATCAGAAAGAATAAAGTAGTTACTTCAACTGTTGGACCGTTAGTCGATGAAAATGGAGAATACACCAAAGACAAAGTACAAATGAGTAATGTCCTCAATACCTTCTTTGCATTAGTTTTTACTACATAAGACCTCAGTGATATCCCTACAGCATCGCCGGTTCAGATATATAATTTTGATATTCTAAACAATATCACTATTACAGAGAGAGAAGTATTGACATGTTTAGATAAACTCAAGGTAAAACAATCGCCCGGACCTGATACAATCTCACCTAGAGTTCTAAAGGAAGCTAAGGATGAGCTCTCCAAACCACTAGCTATCTATCTCTCTATATATTCAGGCCCAATCCCCACTTTTCCATTTTTTATTTTTTGGTTTTATTTTATTTTTTCTGACATTGCTATTAAACAAATCCTTGTAGTCTGGAACTAAGCCTGACCAGTGGAAGCTAACCAACGTAACACCGATATTAAAAAAAAAAGCAGCATATCCTTACCCAGTAACTATCGTCCAATTAGCTTAACCTCAGTAGTATGTAAAATGCTCGAAACACTCATAAGAGACAGACTCGTAAATCACTTAGAGGAAAATAACATACTCAACACGGCTTTCGTAACAAACGTTTCTGCTTAACAAACCTCTTAGACTTCTTTCACGATATCCTCAACCTCTATGATGAGAGGAAAGCTGTTATATTATATACCTTGATTTTCAAAAGGCCTTTCACAAAGTTCCCCACAAACGTTTACTGCTAAAATTAAAAGCGCATGGAATACAAGACGGTGTGTTGAAATGGATATCAAATTGGCTCAGCGACAGAAAGCAAAGAGTAGTCATAAACGGTAAGGCATCTAAATGGACCAATGTAAGTAGCGGGGCACCCCAGGGATCTGTACTAGGACCAATTATCTTTCTAATTTATATCAACGACATAGATGAGGGTCTCACCTGTACAATCTCAAAGATTGCTGACGATACAAAAATTGCAAATAGCGTACTCTCAAAAGAACAAGTTGACCATATGCAACACAATCTAGCTATGTAATCATGTTGGGCCCAAATTTGGCAAATGAGTTTCAATGGGGATAAATGAAAAGTATGAAAAGTACTACATATCAGATACCGAAATGAGAAAGCAAACTATTTGATGAATGACACTCAGCTTAAGAGTGTAGACCGAAAACCGATCTGGGAGTAACAATATCGAGTAACCTAAAACCGAGTCAACAATGTTCAGAAGTTGTTAACTCTTTCACACATATGACGCGATGTTGAGCCTATTGGGGATACTTTAAAGCCTTTGTTACCATCAGGGGTATTTAGAAACCTTTAGTTTAGTTACTTCAACCTCTGCAGTTGTCTTTGAGTTAGCTGTGGGCAGAAAACTAATTTTGGAGAGGTAATTATAAGAGTGAGAGAACTCTATTTGTTATTGCTAATCTGGCAACCTCTGCGTCATATTTGCGTGAAAGGGTTAAGAAGGCAAACAAAATATTTGGCTTTATAGGCAGGTCATTTGAGCATAAATCCAAAGAAGTTATCCAAACTCTTTACAATTCCTTAGTCAGCCCTCTTCTGGAATACTGCATTCAGTCCTGGTGCCCTTTTTACCTATGAGTATTTGAGTGACTAAACTTGTTACAAATTTGTCCGAAAAATTGCAAAAATATGTTTCAACTGCTGTATATAAAGTGCTTTTGGTTGTTTGATATACAGTGTCTTGCCAAATAGTATGTCTTCTATTCGTATTGCATTACCATTATTTCTTGGTTATACCACAAATATATATGTTAATGGAAATAATGACATGGATAATATGTGCAAATTCTTATGGAATCAAAAGAGAGTTTGCAGACGAGTTTTAAGTTGAGTTTGAGTTTTACATCTCTGTGTAACAACAAGTGGAAATCCAGCACCATAATGATTTGATGCTCGTCCACTAGCTATTATCAGTAAAGTTTATTATATATGCATGTTAGTATATTATGTTATCATATATTGCCATGTTTATCTATATAGTCGTATTCTTTCTGTAAATCTCATAGGCCTATTCACTGTTATATATGTTTTTTCAAGTGGTATATAATTTTCTGCATGATAACCTGTGTATATATTAATATTTGATCCACATTCTTTACAAACAGTTTATTATTTGTGTTTTGTACTTCCTCCTCCTTTCTTCTTTCTTCTCCCCTACCTTTTTACTCTCGTTTCGCCATCTCTCCTATTCTCATAACATTATTAAGATACACAAATTCTTTATCTTCTCCTCTACCCATCCCCCATCTCCTTTCCTATCGTCTTTTCTCTTATCCTCCCCTTTACCCTCTTCCCTCTTATACCGAGGTAATCCTATCGGGCATGGAAGCATACATTCCATTCTCTTTCTCTCAGACTAATGCTAAAAAATCTTGGTTTACTCACGCCTGTTCTACTGCTGTCCGCAATAAGGAGGAAGCATTCAAACGGTACCGACGCCTTAAAACTTAAGACTCTCATTCTTCATATGTTTCTGCCCGGAATCAAGCCAAATCTGTTCTTCGACTTGCCAAACACTCTTTCATCAATAATAAATGCACTGAACTATCCAACTCTAGCTCTTCCCAAGCTTTCTGGCATCTAGCCAAAAACCTCTCCAACAATTTCTCTTCCTCGTCTTTCCCTCCCCTTTCCCACTC
The DNA here is from genome assembly GCA_032716605.1 of Paralithodes platypus. Lineage (NCBI taxonomy): Eukaryota > Metazoa > Arthropoda > Malacostraca > Decapoda > Lithodidae > Paralithodes > Paralithodes platypus. The sequence continues at coordinate 36,073,462 of CM064529.1, forward strand.
TGATGGCACAACCATCACTTCTTCCTCTGACAAAGCTAAACTCTTCGCTCAAACTTTTGCTAGAAACTCCACCTTGGATGATTCCGGTGCTATTCCTCCCTCTCCGCCCTCCTCTCTCTTACTTATGCCTAATATCCTAATCTCTTCTAAAGATGTACTTTCTACCCTCTCTGGGCTTAACACTAATAAGGCGTACGGTCCGGACGGTGTTCCTCCTGTTGTTCTCAAAAACTGTGCTTCCGTGCTGACTCCCTGCCTAGGCAAACTCTTTCGTCTCTGTCTATCCTCTAACGTCTTCCCTTCATGCTGGAAGTTTGCTCACATTCAACCTGTCCCAAAGAAGGGTGACCGCTCTCAACCCTCCAACTATCGTCCAATTGCTCTTATCTCTTGTCTTTCTAAAGTTTTTGAAACTATTCTTGCTTCCAAATTTCTTAAGCATTTCTCTTCTCATAATCTGCTCTCAGATCGCCAGTATGGCTTCCTTAAGGGTCGCTCTACTGGTGATCTTCTTTCATATCTTACTAACTCTTGGTCTTCCTCCTTTCGGGACTTCGGTGAGACTTTTTCTATTGCACTAGACATATCGAAAGCCTTCGATAGAGTCTGGCATAAATCTTTAATTTCTAAACTACCCTCCTTCGGTTTCTATCCCTCCATCTGTGCCTTTGTCTCTAATTTCCTTTCCGGCCGTTCCATAGCCGCGGTTGTGGACGGCCATTGTTCACTTCCTCACTCTATAAACTCCGGTGTTCCTCAGGGCTCTGTCCTATCTCCTATTCTCTTTTTAATTTTTATAAATGATCTCCTTAACTGTACCTTAATTCCCATCCATTCATACGCAGACGACTCAACCTTGCACTACTCCATTAGTTTTTCAGAACGCCCCAGCCAGCAATCCCTCAACGACAAACGTAATGAAGCCATAGAACTCTTAAACTCTGATCTAAATACTATTTCCAATTGGGGCAGAGAAAACCTTGTTAACTTTAATGCTTCCAAAACCCAATTTCTCCATCTATCTACCCGTCAGGATCTCCCAGCGGACTATCCCTTATTCTTCAACAATAATCAACCCTTCATCTTCTCTCAATATTCTTGGTGTCTCTTTTTCTTCTGCTCTCATTTGGAAGGACCATATTACCAGTCTTGCTAAGGCAGCCTCCCAGAAGCTGGGTGTGCTCAACCGCCTTAGGGGGTTCTTTTCCCCTGCACAGCTTCTTGCTCTGTACAGGGGCATAGTGCGCCCTTGTATTGAGTATTGTTCACATGTGTTGGGAGGTTCTTCTCACACTGCTCTCCTAGACAAAGTTGAAAGGAAGGCCTTTCGTATCATTAACTCCCGTCCACTCACCAACTCTCTGCAATCTCTCTCTCTCCGCCGCAATGTTGCATCTCTCTCGCTATTCTATCGCTACTATAATAATCAGTGTTCCTCAGAGCTATCCCAGTGCATACCACCTCCTTTACGTAGGGCACGTGGTACCCGTCTTGCAACTCAATCCCACCCCTACTCTGTGCAACTCTCCAACCCAAGAGTGAAACGTTACTCTCAAACTTTCTTCTACTCAACAGCTGAGCTCTGGAACTCTCTCCCAGAATCAGTCTTTCCCTCTTCCTATGACTTAAATTGCTTCAAACTCAGTGTGTCCAGGCATTTTGGCTCGAACGTCCCTTGATTTTGGCCCTGTCACTCTTTCAACTATGGGGGAGGCACTCGCTATAGGCAGTTATGCCTTTTGCCTCCCTCAATCACATAGAAAAAAAAAAAAAAAAAAAAAAAAACACCTTTAGTCTTCACCTTCTCTCCTTTCCTTTCCTGATCCCCTCTTCCCGCGTCCGTTTATCTCTTTTCCCGCATTTATCTTTCTATCTATCTATCTATTGCCGGATGCTTTACTCCCATTAATGAGGGTGGCCAAACACAGAATGCCCCCAAGCGGACCTATTCCCCGTAAGAGGGACAACCCGAGCCAGTTTACTGAAGGACTTACAGGATTGACCACTCAATTTAGGATCCGTCCGACTCCGAGGCCTCTGTGTATCTTGTTAGCACTATTTTTCTACGGTGGTGTTCGGCTAATTCATCCACTAACCTGCCTTACCCCTAGCTATGCAGTACGGATGTATCAGGCTTACTCCCCTAGACAGGTTGCCGACCAAGGCAGACGAGTCCCATCCACCCAAATTTGTATAAGGTTGTCTCCCCTAGATGGGTTGCCGACCAAGGCTAACGAGTCCCATCCATCAGTTTAGTATTTCTAAAAAGCCATTATATAACAATTGATATAATTTTGTTAGGCCCTTTCCATAAGACTGCTTTGGGCCTACCTTCGCAAAGTCGCTGCACCGATGAAATTTTTAATAACAGGAGAGAGAGAGAGAGAGTGAAAGTGGGTTCGTGAGTGTGTGGTAGGGGGGGGGGGTGGCGTTCGGGAAGGAGGGGACAATGTAAGCTCATCAATACTTCTAATGATGGGGTGAAGTAAAACAATATCGTCAAGTTTCAAGAAGAAGAATTTGGGGTTTAGACATTTTTATGAGCCGGTGGAGAAAAATGGGTGAAGCCATTTATATGTTAATGTAATATATGATACGACAATGTTTTAGCAACATATGCAACATAGATATACATACTGTATATACAAATCGTTGTAAGGTATTCAATAAATTAGAAAGCAGGGAGAATTATACGAAACAATGCTAAAAAACAAGCACAACCATCAGCTCTCTCTCTCTCTCTCTCTCTCTCAATATATATATATATATATATATATATATATATATATATATATATTTCTCCCTCTCTCTTTCACACACACACACACATATTATAATAAACGGTTCACATAATATCCGCAATGGTGGGAATATATTGTAAATGTGAAACTTCTAAAATGTTCACGAGTTTGATGACCATGAATATGTAGATTGTTGCACATCACAGATAAACATTACTAATATAATTAATACATGGATAAACAAACTAACATAATAGAACACTTGTTATATTATCCAATATGTATATTATTGTCTGTTGACCGAATAACTCTACGGAATTATCTAATACACTAACTGCTGGAATACCCATATACTTAAGAAATGAACATGCTATGAGCAAATTGAAGTAAAAGCAATTGTGAACTTTCCGGTCTTTGAACTCCCGAGGTAAGACGGCCAGAATGTTCTCCCTCATGACCCGGTCAGGTAAAGTATTGACAGGAGGGGAATCAAGAGTAGCGTTAATAATAGTAAGTAAAAACAACAAACATAGATATTACAATGAATACTAACTTTGTATTAGACTACCAGAGGTGGTTTATCCCCAGGAATTATATTGAGCAACTAAACGGACATCAACAAATAGCAACCTAAACAGAGTAGGTAAGGTAGAGGGTGAGGCAGCAGGAGAGAGAAGGAGAGGACAGTAAATATCACCTTGTTCAATTACCAGTTTTCCCTTCCTTATATTTTTACTTCCTCCCAAGATACGACCCAGGGGGATACTTTTAGCTTTGTCTCTCAACTTCCTTTTACCCTCACATATTGATTATATGTATTTTAACTCCAACATACGTTCTATTATATTTGTAACTCACACACAAACTGTATATATTTTTGTTCATGATTGGTGAGTAGAAAATGTTATTGTTGTATATGTGTATATTTGTGTTTGTATGTGTGTGCGTACGTGTGTGCGTACAATATGTATACTTCCATGCCTACATCTTCTTTTGTTTTGAGTATTTAGGAGTATGACATTTATGTTGTTTGGCCGTATTGCCACATCTTCATTAGTGTCTCTTCTTTTGGGGCATACAATAATTATAGGCGAGGAAGGAGTGTATAGAATGAAAATTGAAGAACAAACAATCATCCTACTTGGCGTACTACTATGAAACCCCTTCAATAAGATGAGGTCACTTATAATGTATTATGGCTAACGTTAGACGACTTACTAAGCTTATGTAAAAATAATTATCCTGGGTATTTAGCAAGAAATAATTGTGCCCTCGGGAAATTTGGTGAGCAGTAATCCTGGATTTCATCTCCAGCTATCAGAGACAGAAATACTGGACAGCAGGAACAATCCACTTGGAACTTCTGCCAGTTTTCGCGTTTCAACTCCGTCCTCCCTCTCTCTCTCCCCCCCCCCCCCTCACTAACCGTTGTTGCACTAAATCCATGACTTACAATATCCGTGAGTAAACTCTTCCCGTGAGTACACTAATAATGCCGACGGGGAAACAGATAGAGAGAGAAAATTGCAGTATTAGAATACATAGAGTGGTCGTTGTTTGTGGTGTGAGAGGATAAGCAGTGATGTGCCGTATAGTGAGTGTTTATGGGTGGTTTTAAATGGATGGTAAGTGACCATGGGTGGTATGGATGGATATATAGTGAGTTGATCCGTTGCTAAAGTTAGATTATGTCAGGTTAAGTTAGATAAGGCTAGATTAGTTGTTAGTTGAGATAATTGAGGTTAAGACAAACAAAACCATGATATTCCATTGCAAGCATTGTTTCCTAAAAGAGTCATTGATATGGTTTGACATCGGCCTGATTATGTTGTCTCTCCCAGCTGAGGTCGCTCGAGTCTTGCATAACAACACTTCATTATAATTGACAACCTATGCACACACACACACACACACACACGCATATATACACATACACACACACATTTATTAACATCCGTCTTACAATTCTCCCTACCAACAATTATCTTGAGACCTCTGGTGGACGCTTCTGAACTAGCGCCAAGGCTACGACTGTAGACATCACTATACCCAACACCTAGGACATGCACAGTTTATCTCAATTGTTGTGTGATTCTACACGTTTTTATTATACAGTATACGACTACACTAAGTGCTTATATAGTATAGTAATAAAGGGAAAGTCCATATGCAGCTGATAATGACTACAAAAATAATTGTACGCTGATTAATTATCATAACAAAAGTGGCGCGAAAATACCTGTTGACTTAGTATTGTAAATATACTTTATTTATGAATATGGGTGATTTTTAAAATATATAAAACAACAGTATGAATAGACCAAAGTATGTGTCAGCTACAGAAATTTCGATTAACTGCATATATTATAGAATTGTTGAAGGAGAGGGAGGGTGGATAGCTCCGCGATGTCGCCCATTTCCCACAATGCACCGCGGTAAACCTTGTGTTCAGCGCCGCCTCTATCGGTCACTGTAGGCATTTATTGGTAGGGAGAATTGGCAAATCGTCCGGCTGTTACAATACTACTTTAATTATGTTATTGTAGCTGTATGTCAGTATACCTAATTACTAATACTTAATTGTTCGGCTATAGCTGGACCATACCGGTGAGAAAATACATACCGGGAAGGATTTTCCTTATTCCTGGGGAAGCAAAAATTGGAAGGTTTTCAGTTGCGATGGTAATGTGTAGAAGCACTCAGGTATATGGGTGAGCAGTTCTATTTTCTGAGACATACCTTTTTTTTATTACCTGCCTGCAGCAGATCAGTTTTATGTCGCTTGGGTAATTTCGATGTTTTTTTTTTTTTTTTTTTTTTTTTTTTTTTTTATATATAATAGGCCCATAAAAGGGATATCTGAAATTCAACAAATTCAATTTTAACATTACACAAAAACTTGCCGGCTGCTGGACGTTCCATTTAATGCATATATATTCCCAGTATTATCACTACAACCAGCAAAAATACCGTGTTACAGAATATTTGTCTACACAACGGGTATTACATTTGTCATTTCTTTCCAATATTATACAAATAAATATTAATACAATTAAATAACTGTATAAGTTACAATATTACAAATAAGTTACAAAAGTTTGATAGTTAATGATGAACTGATGATTCTAATTACCCACTTATGATTCAGATGTTTATTATAAGTTATTCGTAAAAGTGTTTTAATACTCCTGACCTATGTTGAATTATATATATTACGTTATTATTTTTAAGTGGATTCAAGAAGTATTGCTTTCGTTTAGTCTTTGATTTTTCGGAAACTCATTTTCTGAATTAATTGTGTATACTGTTTTTCCCACTTGTACAACCACCCAAACAGTATTCGACATTCCAGAATTGAAAAAAAAAAAAAAACATGTAAAGCCAGATGCTTCATATTTTTGTAAGTAATCATTTCAGAGCTGTCATTATTCACGTCTTAGGCCGATACCACATGAGAGGATTTTCATCAACTGTCTTCGGCAATAATCGTCTAATAACTTTAGCTTCTTATAACAATTTACCTTCTGTTTATTTTTCGACACCAATGCAAAATATCCCCAAAATTTTGCTTGGAAATTTGGACATCACAAATTGACGATAACAACTCTAGTGTGATACCCCCTTCGGGCCTTCAGGTTGGATTCTGCTTCATTTTTTGTGAAAGTAGGAGGTTTGGTTGATGATGGTATTTGTAGGTATGGTGATATTATTTATTATTGTTTTATATCCGCCCACGGAATGATGCAGATATTGTTTCATCACCGCAAGTTTAAATACTGCCTTTCAGTTTAACTGTTCCGGCCGATAACGGTACAAGTGGTAGATAAGAGTGGCTATCAGGGTCTCCAGCTCTTTATCATATAGGGTTTAGTCCAGTTTTTGTGTTGACTTGCGCCCACTTACTGTACACTCACTCAGCTGTAATAATTAGCTTATGGATGCGATTTATTTAATAGAAAAGGGCAAATATGCTTTATATAATGCAGGATATTTTATATTGATATAAAGCCATGCATACATTTACTAGCATAATTTAAAATATGAGTTACTCAGTAGCCAAAGATGGACTCCCTTTAACCCGGGAAAGGCACGGAGACTCTTAAGAGGTTTTACTGGGCAAAGGCGCCGGGACTCTTCAGAGGTTAGGCATAAAAAAATGCCTTTCAAAACACCCCACTGGTACTCAAAACAAAGCAATATGTGATTAAGTGAGATCATTCCCCTCCATGCCTTCTATCACTCCTCCACATGTGTCCAAACCAACCCCTCTTTCACCCCTTCCCCCCCCCATCAATGATCACCTCATTTTCCTCTTATTCCCCCTTTTATCAGATAATTTTTGGCGCAAGTTTCCCGCCCGCGGTTTCAGGGTCACAGGGAAGCAAGTTTGAGATTCTAACAATAGAGAGACTTCACTTGCAAGACGTCAGTATAGAACGGGAAGTAAGAGAGAGAGTTTATACGTTGCGCCGGCTCTCCCCTCCTGATACGATCGGTCATCAATAATATGTCTTTTTCACCCCCAAATACTATTCCCACTTGTTTTATTGCCGTTACATGTTAATATCTTCATATTAAACGTAAAATAGGCGCATATGAATAAGTAATAACAATATGTATTGTAAAATGATGGTTTTCATCGGGGATGAACCAAAATATCTTCGCTTGGCTGGAGGGTTTAGACTACCATAGCTTCGCCGTTTGAAGGTTAAAAGGGTAAGGAGGATCAGCTTTAAAAAAAAAAAAAAAAAAAAAAAAAAATACAAAATAAAACACTGTAGTAGGTATGGTGTATCATTCGTCATTATTATCCTACATTTTCTATTGCAGTTTTCTTTTTCACTTTTTTTTTTTTTCAATATGGATGCGGGAGACAAAAGGCAAAACTCCTTGTGCCGAGTGCCTCCCCCAGAGGTGAAAGAGTGACAGCGCCAAAATCAAGGAATGTTTGAGTCAAAATGCCTGGACACACAGAGTTTGAAGCAATTTAAGTCATAGGATGAGAGAAAGATGGATTCAGAGAGATAGTTCCAGAGCTCAGCTGTTGAATAGAAGAAAACATGGGAAAATTGTTTCAATCGTGGGTTGAAGAATTGCACAGAGTAGGGGTTGCATTGTGTTGCAAGACTGGTGCTACATACTCTATGTAGAGGAGGTGATATACTCTGAGAGAGCTCTGACGAACACTGATTATTGTTTTAGCGGTAGAATAGCAAGAGAGATGCAACATTGTGGTGAAGAGAGAGAGATTGCAAGAAGTGCTGTGTGAGAGGATCCTCCTCACACGTGAACAATACTCATTACATGGACGCACAGTGCCCCTGTACAGAGCAAGAAGCTGTGCAGGGGTAAAGAACCCCCAGAGGAGGTTGAGCACACCCAGCTTCTGGGGAAACTGTTTTAGCACGAGTGGTAATATGGTCTTTCCAAGAGAGATCAGAAGAAAAGGAGATACCAAGAATACTGAGAGAAGATGAATGGTTGATTTGTGTATTATTGAAGTATAAGGGATTGACCTGTGGCAGTTCTTGATAGGTAGATAAATGGAGAAATTGGGTTTTGGTAACATTCTTTTATGTAACACCTTTTATTAGTTGATTAATTTATTGTTTTACCCACATTCCTCCATTGCTTTTCATATTCTTTCCGTGTTCTTCCATTCCATCCTGTCACCTCTTCCGCACGCTTATAAATTTGTCTATAGTTTGGGTGGTTCGTCTTATGTTAGTGAAAGTTAACACACTCTGCCATCTTCTTCCTTCTGCAAACCTTTATCCTGCCATTTCCTTTTCCACTTCTGTCCCAACTTTTTTGGAATTTCATCTCTCTCTCTCTCTCCCTCTTGATATCGCCTGAACAACTCCGCACAGATCTTAACGAACTGGTTGAATGGTCAGAGACATGGCTTGGAAAAGTGCAAGGCAATGCTTATTGGCCAAGCAAATCTCAACCAGACTATTCACACCGTCCACCAGTAAAACCTCTCAAGAGGATGTTAACCGTTCTTGGGTTAATGATCTTCTCGACTGTACCTCTAGCCCTTTCCACTAGTATGATGATGACTCTACCTTACAATATTCAACTAGTTTTCCACAATGACCCACCATGCAATTAATCTAAAATGCATGTGATGATGCTATAGCACACCTATCTTCTGATCTATCAACAATTTCTGATTGGGGCAGAGATAATCTTGTTACTTTCAATGCATCCAAGACCCAATTTTTCACATATATACCTGTCACGATCTTTCGCATGACTATTCCTTACTCTTCAACAATATACAAATCAACCCTTCTTCATCTTCTCTCATTATCCTTGTTGCATCTTCTTTTTCTGACCTTTCTTGGAATGATCATATTACCCCTCTTGCTATAACAGTTCCCAGAAGTTAGGTATGCTCAACCGTCTACATGCACAGCTTCTTGCTCTGTACTGGGGCACAGTAAGCCTATGTATTAAGTATTGTTCGCATGTGTGGGGAGGTTCCATCCATTCCACATTCCTTGAAAGGGTAAAATAAAACACATTTTGTCTCATCAATTCACCACCTCATACAAATTCCCTACAATCTCTCTCTACACGAACCAATGTTCCATGCCACTACAGTAATCCATGTTTTTCAGAGCTCTCTCAGTGTATACATCATTCCTTACTGAAAACAAGTGGCACCCGTCTTTTAAAATTTACCACCCCTATTTAGTCCAACTATCTAACCCAAGAGTGAACCGATGTTTCCAGTCTTTCTTCTACTCAACAAGTAAGCTGTAGAACTCCCTCCCTCATTTTATCTCTCTCTCATCCTATGATTTGAACTGCTTCAAGTTCCGTGTATCCAGACATTTTAGCACTAACATGCCTAACATTGCCTTACTAATTTGCTTAGTTTTTTCTCAGAGGTATATGAAGCAGTAGATAATGACAAGTCATATGATATTATATATTTAGATTTCAGTAAAGCTTTCGACAGAGTCCCTCATGAGAGATTGATGAGAAAGGTTGAGGCATATGGAATAGGTGGGGCGTTGTTAGGATGGATTAGGTCATGGCTAATTGGTAGGAAGCAGAGAGTCAGCATAAATGGTACCAAGTCAGAATGGGGAGCAGTCAAAAGTGGTGTCCCCCAGGGATCGGTATTAGGTCCCCTGTTGTTTCTTATATACATAAATGACCTAGATTTAGGTATAACTAGTAGGATAAGTAAATTCGCAGACGATACTAAAATAGGGAGATCAATTGATTCAGATAGCGATATAGAGTGCCTCCAAAGGGATCTAGATACCTTACATGAATGGTCAGTAAATTGGCAGATGAAATTTAACATTGACAAATGCAAGGTATTAAAGATAGGGAAGATGCAAACAAATGTTAAATATAAACTAGCTAAATTAGAATTAGAAAATTCAGACTGCGAGAAAGATCTAGGTGTGTTTGTTAGCAATGATTTGAAGCCTAGAAAACAGTGTATAAGCGTTCGTAATAAGGCAAACAGGATTCTCGGGTTCATCTCTAGGAGTGTGAGTAACAGAACTGCTGATGTTATCTTAAAACTTTACTTGTCATTAGTGAGACCCCATATGGATTATGCTGTCCAATTTTGGTGTCCTTATTACAGAATGGACATAGATTCATTGGAGAGAGTACAGCGTAGAATGACAAAAATGATCCATAATATTAGAAATCTTTCGTATGAAGAAAGGTTGAAGAAATTAGGTTTACATTCGTTAGAGAGACGCAGAGTTAGAGGGGATATGATAGAGGTGTTCAAGTGGGTTAGTGGGATTAACAAAGGGGACATGGCAAATGTACTAAAGCTCAGTGATAGCGAAAGAACTCGTACCAATGGTTTCAAATTAGATAAATTTCGTTTCAGAAAAGATATAGGCAAGTATTGGTTTGGTAACAGAGTTGTAGACGGGTGGAATGGACTACCAAGTGCTATAGTGGGATCTAAAACTGTAGGGAGCTTTAAGATAAAATTGGATAAGCATATGGACGAGAAGGGTTGGGTGTGAAGGGAGATCAGCCGGGTTGGGCCAATCAGCGCTCTGCAGACCTCCATAATCCTGCGTTAATCTCTAACCGTTTTGGTAAGATGATCCTCAGGGTATTAGAGTGTGAAGCCTATAATTGGGCTTTGTAATGAATTGGGGTTGTGTGGGACAGGGATCTGCCTTGCTTAGGCCAATCGGCTTTCTGCAGACTCCCATTTTCTTATGTTCTTATGTTAACATACCATGAGTCTATCAAGCTTTCAACTTTTGAGGCGACACTTGTTACAGGCAGCTTTGCCTTTTGTTTTCATACACACAGAAAATAATAACGTATGAAATTCCTTTATATATATATATGTGTTACAACAACATTTAGTCAACAAAGTATATTAATAGAGTGTAATATTTTACATTCGTTATATCATAATTATTACCAATCCTGGTAAAACAGCTTTCCAGAAATTAGGAGTGTTCAATTGTCTCCATAGGTTCTTTAGTCTTTAGCCCCGCACTGCTTTTTGCTCTGTACAGGGGAACTGTGCGCCCATGTATCGATTACTGTTCGCATGTTCTCGAAAGGGTAGTTATTAACAATTCGTCTGCTCAGCTCACCTCTTACTAATTATCAACACTCTATCTCTACACGCCGCAATTGGTGCATGTTTCTCTCTTCCTTCTACCACGATGATAATCATCAAAGTTCTTCTGACCTCTTTCAGTGCATACCTCCTCAATAATGAACCAGTCTTCCTTCCACTATACCTCCTCAATAATGAACCAGTCTTCCTTCCACTATACCTCCTCAATAATGAACCAGTCTTTCTTCCACTATACCTCCTCAATAATGAACCAGTCTTCCTTCCACTATACCTCCTCAATAATGAACCAGTCTTCCTTCCACTATACCTCCTCAATAATGAACCAGTCTTCCTTCCACTATACCTCCTCAATAATGAACCAGTCTTCCTTCCACTATACCTCCTCAATAATGAACCAGTCTTCCTTCCACTATATATCTTTCCCTCAACCAACGACTGCTCGTCAAGGGCAACCAAATGCTTGCATTTACCAAATCAAGGTTATCCGAGATCAACAAGTAAGATTTAGGATGGCCCTGCTGAACTCCTGCTAGGTTTTGGATGATCATGATACCCCGTTCCTAACCATCAATCAGACATCAGAAACGTGACTTATGTGAATACATTATACTCTGTATATCTAGTATTATCTAGTAACGGTAGAAAGACCTGCAAACATGAATACAGATGTTATCCTAGCTCTATTTTGTGTGTGAACAGAGGAAAAGTAAAACATAAGATTGAGGCTAAAGGGAACACGTTGGTTCAACTTTTAGCTTGAAGTTTCTTAATACCAAATATAAACTTTTGCCTCGCGCTGATTGACATTGTTAATTAAGAGCACGGGAAAATAAAGTTTTCCTAAGCAACATCCACTGTTCTTTTGCTGTCTTCCTTCCTGTTCTCTCTCTCTCTCTCTCTCTCTCTCTCTCTCAGGCCTCACCCAGATCTATATATTTCCACATTTAGCTCCATCTCTGTCTTATTTGTCTCTCGTTTTGGCCACATTCATCCCTTTAATTGCATCCTTCGCTTTACCACCTTCTCTTTCTCTCACGTTCTCTGTCTAGCTGTCTGTCTATATTTGATCAGTTATCTATTATAATTACTTCATCATATATATACATGTATGCTGTGTAAGGTCTCCTCCTTAAGACACAGGCATAATTTCACTGCTTTCTAAAGTGTTCAGTTGTTTTGGATTGGAGTTGTTTGTAAAGATCGTTTATATATTTACATATTTGGTATCTATTTTGTATTAGTATTTGTTTTTTAAAGTTACATTAAAGCGATGTTATATATTTCCGTATAACCCTCATATGGCCAAGGAACGAAGAAAAAGACAATTCGATACTATTCTTTCAATCTGGTTATATTTAATCCAATCCTGTCGTCTATACAATGGCTTTACTGAATTATGTTTAGTTTGTACATGTTTTCAATGTCTCTCTCTCGCTCTCTCTCTCTCTCTCTCTCTCTCTCAGAAATAGTGTGCGTCAAAATAAATACAAAAAACATGAACTTAAATATCACTACAGCGTACCGACCACCGAGACTAACTGTTGCCGATGATACAATCTTTTATAAAATACTAGAGAAAACCCTTAATTCAGACGAAACAGTTTTACTAGGTGACTATAACCTCCCCCTAATTGACTGGAATACCCTGACCGGAAAAAATGCTGAGTCACGCCTAATGACAAGCTTCATCCAGGACAATTTTTGACTCAACACGTAAAACAGCCGACGCGAGACAGGAATATATTAGACCTCGTAATCACTACCCAAGAAAATCTATTATCAAACCTAGATGTAGGTGAACATCTGGCAACGTCCGATCATAAAATCTTAAGAATCAACGTTATAAGCAAATATTCCTCAGTAAAAACAACAGGAATGGTTTCGGACTTCAAAAACGCAAATTATGACGGACTTAAGGAATCGCTATCAAACATACACTCAAACCTCATAAATATAAACGAAGTAAATGAACTATGGGGACATTTTAAGGGGAGATCTCCACTTGAGGGATTTTTTTCTTGACCCCTTTCTCCCTCATGTTTAGCCCCATTGCTTTTGATATTATAAAACGTTTGCCCCATTAGTTTAGCGATTTTAAGAACTTTCACCCCATATTAAGACCTTTCGTGCAATTCAGGTGTCAATTTTATCCTGGTGAGCGATAGCGAGCCTGTAATTTGAGAGGAACCGGCCTTCGGCCGGGAAATTTTTCTACCGAAAAAGGTACAAATTTATCTTGAAAGGGACTCAAGGGGGTGTAATTTTAAGCTTGATGGAGGTCTAGGGAACAAACTAAATACCTCCCCTAAAGTCTACAATTACAGAAGCGCATAAACAATTTGTACCCATGAAACCAAAACGGAATACGAAATCAAGTAAGCCCCCTTGGTACAGTAGAGACATTGGCAAGGCAATAAGGAAAAGGAATCAACTCCACAAACTTGTAAAAAATAACACAAACACTGAGGTAATTAAAAACTTGTACAAAAATAGTAGAAGGGAAGTGAAAAAAATAATTAGAGCGAACAAACAAAATTACGAAATGACTATTGCCAGAGAAAGTGCCACAAACCCCAACAAGTTCTACAGTTACGTAAATAAAAATAAACAGATCAAAAGCGGAATCGGACCGCTAATAGAAGATGGCCAGACAATAACAGGTGACACAAACACGGCAAATCTGCTCAACAAATATTTTGGCTCAGTTTTCACAAAAGAAATTATCGATCATACCCTTGAAAATAACACCTCAACTCATGTGATAGGAGATTTCACCATCAGTGTTAGCGAAGTACAAAGCAAATTGAGTAATTTAAATGTAAATAAGACCCCGGGACCCGACATGCTCCACCCGAAAATAATTAAGAATGTTAAGGACGAAATAGCAAAACCCCTGACACAACTATTTAACTTATCATTACTACAGGGGATTGTACCGAGTGATTGGAAAGATGCGAACATTACGCCGATATACAAGGAGGGTAGCAAGGCCAAAGCGAGTAATTACAGACCAATTAGTCTAACTTCAATTGTAGAAAAAATCATGGAAAAAATCCTTAGAGATAAGATAGTAGATTACCTCGAATCAAACAACCTAATCAAAAATAGTCAACACGGCTTTAGATCAAATAAGTCATGCCTAACAAATTTGATCTAATTTTATGACAAACTATTCACATATAACGACATGACGAAATCACTAGATATAATCTTCTTGGACTTTCAAAAAGCTTTCGACAAGGTGCCTCACCAAAAACTATTGGCTAAACTAGAGAGGATAGGTATCAAAGGTGAAATTCATTCTTGGATAAAAAATTGGCTTACAGACAGAAGACAGAGAGTGGTGATAAATGGAGTGGAATCGGAGTGGGAGCCTATCACTAGTGGAGTTCCACAGGGTTCAGTCCTTGGACCGGTCCTGTTTCTCATTTACATTAACGATATTGATGTAGGGGTAAACAACACCATTTCCAAATTCGCCGACGATACAAAAATAGGAAATACAGTCCTGAACGAAGATGATAGAAATGCGTTGCAATCTGATTTAAACAAGATATCAGAGTGGTCGAAGAAATGGCAGATGCCCTTCAATGACGATAAATGTCAGGTGCTGCTGGTTGGTAGCAGAAATATGAAATACAAATTCGAAATGAATGGCAAACAAATAAAAACCGCAACGGTAGTAAAAGACCTAGGGGTACTAATATCTGAAAACCTAAAAACTTCCGACCAATGTATAGCAGCTGCAAATAAGGCAAACATAGCATTGGGCTTTATTAAACGAAAATTTACATATAAACATGAAAACGTAATAGTGCCACTGTTCAAAAGTATGGTGAGGCCCCAACTTGAATATGGTGTGCAGTTCTGGTCACCTTATCTGATCAAGGACATTGTAAGACTCGAGTCAGTACAGCGTAGAGCGACGAAGATGATACCCTCATTAAGAAATAAACCATATGAAGAAAGACTTAAATGATTGAACCTGTTCTCATTAAAAAAGAGGAGGTTGAGGGGTCAGCTTATTGAGTGCTTTAAGACACTAAAAGGTTTCGACAAAGTCGAAGTAAATGCACTATTCACATTAAACAATACTAATCAAACTCGCGGAAATGGAATGAAATTAAAAACCAAAAAGACAAACCTAGATGTCACAAAGAGTTTCTTCACCTACAGTGTGGCGACAGAGTGGAATAAACTACCAGCGAGAGTAGTGGAGAGCGACACAATAAACGCTTTCAAGGGAAGGCTTGACCTCTATCTGCAGAGGGCTGGGGTGATATTAAAAACAAAAAAAAATTTATGTATGTGTATGTGTGTGCACTGTACAGTATGTATATATATACTGTATATATATGTATGTGTATGTATGTATGTATGTGTATATTTAGTATGTGTATATATGTGGTAATATATATATATATATATATATATATATATATAATTATATGTATATATATATAAATATGCATATATGTAATATGCATATATAGTTTGTAAGGCCAGACTGCCTAGTAAGGACCTTGAGGTCTGTGTATCTATGTAGCTCTCTCTCTCTCTCTCTCTCTCTCTCTCTCTCTCTCTCTCTCTCTCTCTCTCTCTCTCTCTCTCTCTCTCTCTCTCTCTCTCTCAGTAGTATAATATTTCTCAACTTCGTTTTTTACTATATATTTCCCAGTATAAATTTGTGCTCATTCTGGTGGGGGACTTCTTTCCCCAACTTAATTTCATGCCGATCAACGGTCGGAGGGAGAGGTGGGTGGGTAGTGAGCCTTCTGCTTTGCAATCCCTGCCTTCCACTTTGTAGCAAATTCTATTTTAGCATTAAGTCCGGACTACCTAGTAGGGACCGCACGGTCTGTGTAGTCTGTGTATCTATGTAGCTCTCTCTCTCTCTCTCTCTCTCTCTCTCTCTCTCTCTCTCTCTCTCTCTCTCTCTCTCTCTCTCTCTCTCTCTCTCCTCTCTCTCCTCTCTCTATCTCTTTACTCCGTCTCATTAGCTTAGCTCATCTGATTATGTTAATATTAACGTCGCATTATGATAATTAAAACGTCATCAGCGTTTAATTTCGCAGCCAAGTAAGGAAAAAAAAAACTCTAATGTTGAGCATAATCTATTTGTTTTATAGTCTAATACATAATGTTACACTCATGTGGTAAGCTATTTTACTTACTTAACTATAAACTGGGACTCATTACATATTATCCAAACATGTCTGTAGCTACCTCCATGTTCAAAGTTCACACAATGTACAGTATATTGTTGCCTACCCCTTCATGTAACCTTTCTATATCCAGAGTAAAATATTTGTTAATAGCATGGATCAATTCTACATACTGCAGAGTAATATATGGCTATTTTCTGCACCTTGATATATTATTAGTGAAATAGTTAATAACTGACATAAAACGTCATTACGACTGATTTATGAACTGATATAAGTAGCCTTAATCAATTATATAGGTTCCTTGCTAGTATGGTCTACGTTTTTATTTTTTTTATTTTTTTGGGAGTTTATCATACTATAATTTTATACTGTATTATGTTGCCAACAATTGTGCTGTTCGTGTGTGATTTAGGAACTGTAATGGGCTATTGTCTTGATGGTTTTGGAATTAAGGCAGTTTCCTTATGTTATGTTAGGATAACTTTATTTGGTAAAACTTCTATAGTAAGAGCAACTAAGGTTGAACTGGGTTATTTTAGAAACAGATTATCAGCTTAGGAAATATAGCAACAGGAGGAGGTTATAGGCCCCAGCCGAACATGGCGGTACTCCCAGGGACTGCTATAGGTAGCTGATAAGGATAGCTGGAACTCCTGGTATCACCTGGCCTCTTTTGCTGACTTTTCTGTGCCTCATAAACACAGATTGCAATAAGAGTGTGCTCGCAAAACACCTTCTCTAAGCATTATTACACTATGCCTCTAACATACTACAATATCTCATGCTACATACTGCAACTATGCCACTAACATACTACGATAAATCATACTACATACTACAACTATGTCACTAACATACTACAATATCTCATACTACATACTACAACTATGCCACTAACATACTACGATATCCCATACTACAACTATGCCACTAACATACTACAATATCTCATACTACATACTACAACTATGCCACTAACATACTACGATATATCATACTACATACTACAACTATGACACTATCATACTACAATATCTCATACTACATACTACAACTCTGCCACTAACATACTACGATATCTCATACTACATACTACAACTATGACACTATCATACTACAATTTATCATACTACATACTACAACTATGCCACTAACATACTACGATATATCATACTACATACTACAACTATGCCACTATCATACTACAATTTATCATACTACATACTACAACTATGCCACTAACATACTACGATATCTCATACTACATACTACAACTATGACACTATCATACTACAATTTATCATACTACATACTAAAACTATGCCACTAACATACTACGATATATCATACTACATACTACAACTATGACACTATCATACTACAATTTATCATACTTCATACTACAACTATGCCACTAACATACTACGATATTTCATACTACATACTACAACTATGCCACTAACATATTACATACTACAACCAGACGTCTTAGGTCTACAAATGAAAGACTACAAACGAGCCAGTTGCAACACTCAAACATTGTCGGTGTCTCATTCACCATCTGGAATAAGATCTCCTGACTTTACTGTGTTTAACGGTTGAATCTACATGCTGTTATCCTATGTCCGGAGGTAGAGTTAGATCATAGAACAAAACATTTATTGGACAACTGTATAACTTTTCAGGTTACTATATGATACAGCATGCACACATATAATAAAGAAATAGGTTATGTACTGTAATATCTGAAAAAGGTAATTGAAATATTGCCAGTCCTTAGCTAATCTCATAGTAGACCTAAACTGTCATCCTAAGTAGCCTACAACAGAATATCATTTGTAAAAAAGTCAAAATAATGTTATACGTTGTTATATGATCCAGAATTATAATTGATTATGTAAGCCATATTAGTATAATAGTTTAGTTTCCCACTCATGTGTTTGATTCTCGAGAGTTCTAGACCTGTCAGGATTCAGTCTGTCTCTCCCAGTATTGCGCCATTTCATTCACGTGTGTAGTTGACAATTCCCGACTCACTGGTGACATATACAGTATTATACCCCCTGAGTCCTTGCAGTTTCGACTCTCGAGCAGGTGACTTTAGCATCTCCTTTGCCCCTCTCTCTCCTGCCTGTACATAGTTTACCATTATACCTAGTGAAGTGACATATCTCTCCTGGCTACCATCATAAGATATAGCAGTCTGTAAATCCTTGCCTGTAATCGAGGAGTTGAGTATATAAGTGTGTCACTTATATATAGCCTACTTATTATTCTATGACATTTTGTGTGGGCCCTACTAGTTATAAGTTAATAATTAATTATCATTGAGTCTCTGCCAATTAAGATTATTTATTTATTTCCTTTTGATTGCTTTCATTAGTATTGTTATTAGTGTAAAGCGTTGAATTAATTTGTGATTAGTTTCCAAGTTTGTGAATTTGACCAGTTTAATTTAGTTACACCTGTATTGTATTTTCAGAAGGAATATCTTCTCAAGTGATATTTTAGTGCTTGTGTTTCACATTTAAATAATTGTATTAACTAATTGAATTGCTTCTATTAACGTATTGTGCATTTCCTTATGTTATTAAACATATATTATCCATTTCCAGTGATCTTGAGAAAATATAAATTCTTGTGCGATATTGCTATTTAAACCTTGCATTGCTTCAGTAAAGACATATACTTATTTATTTTTCAGTTGCATAGTTTCTGATAATCATTCTTTTTGTTACTAAGCCAAATCTTAGTGATTATATATTCTTATTACTCGTCCTGAAGATACTTTGATTATATTGTTACATTATAATACTTAATTTAATTAAACTAAGAATTTATATTCTAGTTTTCTTGAACCGGGATATTTTTGAGAGTGTTCTGACATTAGTCTTGAATTTCATATTTAGCCTATTGTTTGTGTCATTTCACCTCGTCCAAAATATAACAATATATATATATATATACATATTTTTTTTTTTTTTCTGATTTTGTCATGATGAGGCCTACATCAAGTGCCCAAAGTGCCCACCACCAGTTTCAATACATAATCTTGCACGCTCCATCACTGATTGGGTCGTCTTCTTTAAAACTGCTGGGTTGTTTTTTATCACTTTTGCTGCTTCCATTACTCTTGCTAGAAGTTCTTGTTTGGTGCTGCTTTTCCTTTTGTACACAAGGGTCTTCATATGGCCTCAAAGATAAAAATCAAGTGGTGTTAGGTCAGGTGATCTAGCAGGCCATGGGTGGGGTCCTCCTCGACCAATTCAGTGATTGGGAATTGCTTTTATTGTGAGTATACACAGGCCAGCAAGGGTAAATATGGCTTCGTCAGTATATAGGATGTACTTCACGATCTGGAGATTATATTCTAGCCATGTACAGTACACACTGCGTCTATCAAAATCTTCAGGGATGAGATATTGAATATCTTGTATATTATATGGTTTCAGACCTTGCCATTTGAATGATCTCCAGACTGTTGTATGAGAAACACCAAGACGTGAGGAAAGTCTTGTTGTACTTATGTCAGGGTTGTTTAACATTGCATACATTATTTGTCTGTCATTGTCTTGTGGTGGTATGCGCTCTGCCATCAAATTAATACCAGCGACATTACCTGTGTTAGGCAGCTGCTGATAAACACTATAATAAACTCGAGCACCTGGGCATCTTCTGTTTGGGATTCTGCTACTGTATTCCCTGGCTGCAGCACTGACATTACCATCACAGAATCCGTAAATGTAGATGATAAATTATCTGCAACAGCCTTAGATCTGTGAACTTGCCTACTAAATTTCCCGCTCAAATGACAAGATGAACACAGAGTTGCCAAGTCTCGCTAGTTTAGTCCTCAAAGGTCGCTAGAATTGTGCTAGAAAGTAAGCACTACAAACTATCGCTACAGAATACGATAATATCTCTAGAATATCACCTATAAATTACTAAAATATCTGAAATGTTAGGATGAGGCTGTAGACACCAGCCGAACAGGTCGGTACTCCCAGGGAGTACTAGGTGGTTGATAAGGACCGCTGGAACTCCTGTTTCACCATCTCACCTCCCTAGCTGATCATTTCTGTGCCTCCTCAATATCGAGGGCAACCCCAGCATGCCCTCCAAAACACCTTCTCCCCCTATCAATACATTATACTACAAACACCTTACATACTACACTATCTTTTCAAAAATCATCATAATGAAGAATACTCGTCCCGCCTCGGAAACAACTCGCCAAAATGCTATGGACCACCTTCTAATCTGACTATTAACTTTGCCAACATTCATGGCCTTTCCTCTAACTTCCACTCTGTGGAAGACCACCTCTCCTCTGCCAACCCTGATCTTCTCTTTCTCACTGAAACCCAATTGTGGTGGACTACTGACAACAAATCTTCTTTGTATCCTCCTACTATCTCTATCCTCAGTTTCAAGCCAAAGGTGGATGTTGCGTCTATGTACGCAATAATCTTGCTTTCTCTCGTGTTCCCAACTTAGATTCGTCTAAATTCTCAGCTCTCTGGCTAAAGCTTTCTTGTCACTCTCAAACTAAATATGTCTGCGCTGTTTATCTCTCCCCTAATTCTACTGACTATCCCAAGTTCTTTGACTATCTAACTTCTAAAATGGAACACATTCTATCCATCTCTCCTTTCGCAGAAATCTCCATCTTAAGAGATTTCAACGTTCACCACTGCCAATGGCTTTCCTCTGTTTCCACTGACCAACCTGGTGAACAAGCCTACATCTTTTTTGTCCTAAGCAACCTAGAGCAGTTAGTCCAGCAACCCACCCATATCCTGGATCGCTTCGGAGATCGGGCCATCATTCTTGACTTTTTTCTAACCTCTAACCCATCTGATTATACTGTAAATCTTTTCTCTCCTCTGGGCTCCTCCGACCATAAACTAATATCTGTCACCTGTCCTATCTCTCTGGTACGGCCACCCGATCCTCCCAACCGGCTGCGCTTGTTGCACTTTGGCGCTGCCGACTGGGAAGCTCTTCGGCAGATGTTCTTTGATTTCCAATGGAATGACTTTTACTTCCGTGGCCGGGGACCCTCGGAGAGTGCTGAACGCATTACCAAGGTAATCCTCTCGAGCATGGAAGCATACATTCTATTCTCTTTCTCTCAGTCTAATGCAATTTGTTTTTGTTTACTCATGCTTGTTCTACTGCTGTCCGCAACAAGGAGGAAGCATTCAAATGGCACAGACGACTTAAAACTCAAGAATCTCATTCTTCCTATGTTTCTGCCCGGAATCAAGCCAAATCTGTTCTTCGACTTGCCAAACACTCTTTCATCAATAATAATTGGACTGAACTATCCAAATCTAGGTCTTCCCAAGCTTTCTGGCATCTAACCAAAAACCTCTCCAATGATTTTTCTTCCTCATCTTTCCCTCCCCTTTTCCACTCTGATGGCACAACCATCACTTCTTCCTCTGACAAAGCTGAACTCTTCGGTCAAACTCTTGCTAGAAACTCCACCTTGGATGATTCTGGTTCTATTACTCCCTCTCCACTCTCCACTGTTCTACTTATGCCTAATATCCTAATCTCCTCTAAAGATGTACTTTCTACCCTCTCTGGGCTTAATACTAAGAAGGCGTACGGTCCAGACGGTATTCCTCCTGTTGTACTAAAAAACTGTGCTTCCGTGCTGACTCCCTGCCTAGGCAAACTCTTTCGTCTCTGTCTCTCCTCTAACGTCTTTGTTATGCCGGGCTGTAATCCAACTCGCTTCAGTATTATCTCTTTATAAATCCGGGCTTCGGATACTTAGATTTGGAATATGCTCAACAGGAACACATCGAACTCTGTGAATATGATAAGTATTTACTCAATCAGGCAATCAATAACACAATAAACACACAGGGTAGTTTACACTCTTATTTATTCAAATGTTTATATAATACATAGGATGGGGTTATGAACTCCGCTATTATAATGATTAGTAACTAAGTATCATGTGACTGGAGAGAGTTGAATAAGTTTTACTCTCTAGTGAATATCAGTTTGTCACTTACATAGTAATTAACCCGGCAACGGCAAGAAAGCTCTTAACCCTTAATTAGCGGCTCACCACATAAGTCGAGTTAAATAAAGCTGGACTATGTGGCGGCGCTCGACATAACTCGAGTGGCAATTTCAGCACGTAATGTTGCTGAGAGAGAGAGACAAGTGGTGGCAGGAGAGTAGCGAGCGTATGACTGCTCCAGACCACCGCGGCGAACCTACTGACACGAATCTCACCTCCCTCCTACCTCTCTCACTCGCTATATAAGGAATTGTATGGGGAAAGTGCCTAATTACATGCTTTTTGCACTCGCGTTGCACGGTTATTGCAAGAAAACTAGCCATCATAAAAGGATCGTTATGGTGTCATTCGAAAGCTCTGTTTATGCCCTTTCAGGGATAGATACTTGTTTTACGTTCTGGGTCTTATTTAGGCATGAAAATGATCACGTAAACAGCCCTATTTTGGCTAAAAACACCCCGCTGGGCGGTACATATAAATAAACCGCATAGGCCGCTCTTAAGGTGTTAAGAAGTTTTACTGGGCAACGGTGGCATAGCTCTTAAGAGGGAAGGCCTAAAAAAACATTTTAACCCTTATTTAGCGGGTGGTAAGGTATTTTACACTGTACCGCTCAGCGGGCATAATCCCAAAATATTCGCTCAATTTCACTCGCCCTAGCGCCGTTACTATGGCTCCAATGCGAACGAAACTATCATTTTTGGAAAGAGCAACTCTTCGTCTCCCCATATAAGTCTATGAATGGATGTTATGAATGAGTGTGGAGGGTGGAAAGAGGTGAGGAAGAGGAGGTACTTTTTGGTCTATTTCCCGGGCGCGTTCGGTTGCGTTCGCTTTGGCCTGACTTCGGCCTCTCGCGCGTCTACTATTCCTTCGGTAATAGGTGTCATTTATATCCTATTTCTACTTATTTCGGTATTCTCTCTCTCTCTCTCTTTCTTTCTCTCTCTCTCTCACTCCTGTCTGTCTGTCTGTCTCTCTCTCTCTCTCTCTCTCTCTGGCTCGCTCGCTTTCCCTCTCTCGCGCGCTCTGTCTCTCTCTCTCTTCCTCATCCGTATATGTAATTCTCATTATTATTTTCTCTAATCTCTCTCACTCCTCCTGTCTGTCTGTCTCTCTGGCTCGCTTGCTTTCCCTCTCTGTGCTCGCTTTCCCTCTTCCTCATTCGTGTTATGTCTTTCTCATTATTATTGTCTGTAACTTTTCCCTCGATTCCATTTATTAGCATGTAATAATTCAGTATTATTATATCTTTTTCACTCTTTCTTCAGTTCAGTGTCTGTATTCTCTCTATACGGTGGGAATGGGATTTCGGATGAGGGATGGGCAGCACACATATTCAAGCTGACGTAGTTGGGTGGTTTGGATTACTGTAAGAAATTTACTGAACGCCTGCAAATAATACGCTATAAAATGCTTGCAATCAAACTCTCAAGCAATTTCAAGGTCACATGCAATTATAAATGTAGGCTATAGGTAGACCCCGAGAGGACGAGACAAGATAGAGAGAGAGTGTCGTGATAATATAACAATGTTACATATGTATCATTTATATATGAAAAAATAATATATACGGTATGCCTACATCTGTTCCCCACAATCATATAATGCCAAGCACAAATATTCAATCTTTCATTGTTTGTATTACCGTAAGAAATGTACTGAACGCCTGCAAATAATACGCTATAAAATGCTTGCAATCTCTCTATTTTCTCTAATCTCTCTCACTCCCTCTTTCTCTCTCTCTCTCTCTCTCTCTCTCTGGCTCGCTCGCTTTCCCCTCTTCCTCATCCGTATTATGTATTTCTCATTATTATTTTCTCTAACTAATCCCTCTATTTCATTTATTTGCTTGTAATATTTCTGTATTATTATATCTTTTTCACTCTTTCTTCAGTTAAATTTCTGCATTCTCTCTTTCTCTCTCTCTCTGTTTCGCTTGCTTTGCAGGAATTTTGTTTTTGTTTTATATATAATATATACTAATTTACTTATCATTACTTACTATATCGTATAAACAATAGTAGGTAGCCAATTTACCATAATACCGATACACCAAACCGATCCGCATGCGTTTTTGTTTATCACCTGTTTACTAAAGTGCCACCAATATCGATTTTCTTGGAGCCGACTCGAGCGGGAGGGTTACCAATTGAAATTAAATCCGCTAGCATATATTGTTAGATGTAAGACATGATAAATACCACTAGAAATATGAATTGGCAAAATCCATATAATATCACTTCGAAATTGTTCTGAAATTTCAAAACAAAACCCTAGTGTAAGTCATTGCTGCTAGATCAAAAGTAAAGGTCTCTAGATCTAGCCGGAAGTCGCTATACGTATTGGCAGTACTGCACACTCATTCATTTCATTCATTCATTTTCTATTGAGCTCGTCCTGGAATCTTTACGACTCTGAATCTTACGATTGCCGACGGTGATACGTTGTTGACATTGTTGTTGATGTTCCAGTGGAGGATGAACAAAATATTGTCCTTGTCCAATAATAGCTATTTCATAGTCCCACAGGACTTATTTGATATATTTATCAAATTTATTGAACGCCTGAAAATAATACGCTATAAAATGCTTGCAATCAAACTTTCAAGCAATTACAAGGTCACATGCAATTATAAAAAGGTATATTGTAGACCACAATCTTCGCCAAGCTTCGTTGTTGCTTGTATTATCGTGAGAAATGTACCATACACCCTGGTTATCGTGAGAAATTTACCGAACGCCTGCAAATAATACGCTATAAAATGCTTGCAATCAAACTCTCAAGCAATTTCAATGTCAAATGCAGTATAGGTAGACCCAGAGAGGAAGAGAATGACAGAGAGAGAGGGGAAGTCAAAAACATCTGCTAGGTGTGATTTCCCCTGAGAGGGAAGAGATTAGTTAGGGGCGTGCCCTGGCCTACATCAGACAAAGAGAGTACAGAGGAGTACAAACAAAGAGAGTGATGCAGAGAGAGAGAGAGAGAGAGAGTCGTGATAATATAAAAATGTTACACATGTATCATATATATGAAAACATAATATATACGGTAGGCCTACATCTGTTCCCCACAATCATATAATGCCAAGCACAAATATTCAATCTTTCGTTGTTTGTATTACCGTAAGAAATTTACCGAACGGCCTACAAATAATACGCTATAAAATGCAAAGGAAATTTCTTGTAGAGTGCAATTGTGAGGACGTAATGTTCTCTGAGAGAGAGCGGAGCGGTGATTAGGAGCCTAAATTACCTCAAGACCGCTCGCCACACAGGGAATTATATAAGGAAATTACCGTATTTTAGGGTTTTTCACTCGTGTTTTACGATCGTTGAAAGACAACCAGTGATCGTAAAAGGATGGTTCGGGTGTCATTGGAAAGCTCAATTTACGCACTTTCAGGATACATACTTGTATTACGCTCTGGGTCTTGTTTATGCATGAAAAAGAGCACGGAACAACCCCATTTAGGGTAAAAAAAAAAAACCCGCTGGGCGGCACAGTGAAATATACTCAACCAGTCGCTCGTAAGGTGATAAAATGCTTGCAATCACATTTTCAAGCAATTATAAAATATAAATTGTAGTTACCAACACCCACACCAGTATGTTCTTCGTCAGGAACGTCTCCAATTTGCTCAAGGGTCTGTCCAATATCAACCACAACATCCACCCCACGCAAATTATGCTTGGGGTGAAAGCCTATGATCGTTTCTTCGTCTTCCGAGTCATCCACACTACCAAATACCCCCCCCCCCCTTCTCACCTCAGACCTTCGATGGTTTCATCCAACAGCTTATTAGAAAAGTTCTGAAGAGTTTCAGCGCATGAATATCTAGTTCCTGGGGTGGTAAGCCGGGCGTGGTTAGTAGGGTGGCGCGACGCACCTAGGGATGGCGGCCACCGAATCGAACACGGGCAAATTCTTGGACCTTCCATTAATGGCTGCTTGAGGGAGGGTCACTAGTCACGGTCACAAGCAGTAGGGGATTTGTGGGTGGGCCCTTGTAAATCACCGCCTGACCACCAAGTTTTGGCTTTCTCACCTAAATTAGGGCGAGAATACGCCCCACGGACTTTAAGTCCGACCCACCCCCGCCATTTAGTCCCAATTTTCCTCGTATCGGACTTAAGTCCGACCCCGCTAAATTAAGGGTTAAAAAGGCCCCAGCCCCTACACTTACAATTTTTTTTTTTTTTTTTTTTTTTTTTCCTCTATAATTTCCCATAATCACTCCTCCCACATCCCCTCCTTCCCCCCTTTTTTTTTCTCCCCCTCCGCCCCTTCAATTATCACCTATTTTCCTTATTATTCCCTAATTCGTTGGTATATTTTCGTGTAAGCATCTCCAAGCCGTTCTATGTTGTCATGTGACTAGCGAGTGTGCTGTAAGGGAGAGTGTGTGAGTGACGTTCAGGCTTGATGCCTCGCGAAGGGTGGGCTGCCTCAATTTTCCACAATTCATGATGGGCTGCTCCTGTTTATTCGCGATTTTGACCATAAAAACATTATTTCCACTTGTTTTATTGTTGTTACAGGTTACTATCTTCATAGTGAAGGTAAAATAGGCACTTAACCCGCTGAGCCCCAGCCAGTTTTAATATTTTGTTCACCCCAATCCCAAGTGATTTTGACTTTTTTTTTTTTTTTTTTTTCTAAATAAGAATGAAGAGAAAATAAGGAAAAAAAAAATTTGTTGCTTACCGATGATTTTTAGGGTCCAAGGGGTTGGGGTCCTGAGATGACAGCTGCAGTTTGGCCCGGTTCATATATCCCACCCGCGCGGGCAGGCTGAGGAGCCCGGCAGCCAGATGTACGATGAGTCGAGTTTTCGGGTGTTTGGGCATTTGCATACCACCCGAGTATCTTGTGTGCCTTTATAGTTCATATTATACCATGTATGTATCAATAATGTCATAATAAGTAAAGTTCAAGTGTAATAAGTGCACATATGCAAGTAATGACGTAAGTGTTCACTCGTGGCAACGACTCCCGCCCTACATACAGACAGACGGACACCAGGTGACAGTTCTCACTATCCCGCGCTCTCTGTCTACCTGTACATTAGTCCAGCACTTTACACACTGCCACACTGTCACTTTATTATAGAATATTTTACCGTATAGTTTACTTATATTATATCATTTGTAGGCACTTTTTAGTTAGAAATATTGGCTTTCACATTGTATTTTTGTTAGTTGTACAAGTAAAATGTATCTCACTGTTATTATGAAGTTATAGTTTATCACTTTATACAGAAATTATTTACACTTAGTATTAACACTTGGTTTAGCGTCTTTGTTTCGCAGTCTTTTTATACACCTTAGAAGTGTTCAAGGGTGTGGTACTGGATGAAGCAGTCCGTGACACAGGGCAAAATTACACTGCCTGCAGAGATTGGTGGTGTCATCACGCCTAGGTCTCCTTCGTCTCGTGCTGGGCCTCTCATGACACCGCCTCCGGGGTCACCTGGGCTTGAGTGGCTGGCACATACGTGGGGAAATGGCGTTCAGTGAGTCTGGCAATCCCTTCTGCTGCTGGCTGACGATGTGCTGGTGGTTGCGGGTTGCGGGTTGAGTCATGTATGTCTGCAACATCTCTCTGCTCAACTCGATGCAGAAGTCCTCCATCGTCTCTCGCTTGCCAGTAATTGCATGGTTGAGAATGTTGCAGTTGTACAGGGTGATGTCTAGGAGATGGAAGAACAATTTTTTTGTACCACCTCATAGTCTTCCTCGCACATTCAAACGAAGCGATGACAGCATCGGACTTGTCAACCAGCCGCATGTTGATATTATAATCACAGATTGCCTCAGGCTTCCGGATTATTTCCCTTGTTGCTCGGTCACGTCGTCGGCTGTTTTGGAAGATTGGTTGGTGGACTGTTGTGAGGACGTTGACGTCCCGGTTATCCATCCAGGATAACGGACATTATTGGCCTGCAGGTAGATGATGGAGCCCTTTTCCCCCTGGGCGTAGATTGGGCATGAATATTCTGTTCCTCCTGACGGTGCCACACACGCCTGTTGTGGCGGTTATACAAGAACTTGGCAAGGGAGGGGCTGGTGTACCAGTTGTCCATGTACAGTTATGGCCCCGGTTTCCAAGTATGGCTCCAACAAGGTGATGACAACGGCCCCCTGATATACCATATGTCCTCGATGGCACCAACTCTGTCTTCTTCCCCCATACAGAATGATGTCCTGTATGTAGCCAGTCCAAAACAGTCACACATGACGAAGGTCTTCAAGCCCTACCTATGACATTTGCTGGGGATGTACTGTCGGATGCTGATGTTCCCTGCCACTAACAACTCTCGTCAATTATGAGTTTCTGATGGGGTTTGAAGGCCGCAGCAAACTTTATCTTGAGGTACTCAAAAATTGGTCTTATCCTCTCCATGGGGTCTTTGGTGTTTCTTGGGAGGTCCTGGCTTTCTGGTATGGCTTGCCAGGCTGTCAATGAAGTGCAGGTTCCCCATGATTGCAGAGACTCTGTTCCTGCTCATGATCTTGGCAAAGATAGGGGTGCGGATGAGGGATCCATGACCAATCTTATTGACGATTTCGTCGTCACCCCCATCAGGTATCACGATCGCCAAGAAGGAGTAGAGCTCTGGGATTTGGAGTGTTTCCCATGGCAGCCTGGCCGAGTACCTGGATTGTTTCCTTACCAGCCATAAGTACCAATTATACCATTGTTTTGTCCTGGTCCACAATTAGGCTCATCAGGTTGGCAGTAAAAAAATGTAGAAAGATGTCCAGTCTTGGGGTGTCAGGTCCTTGGTGATGGAACGTAGGGCCGGCAATCCCGGCGCCCACAAATTGCCAGTCGGTGGGCTGATACCGTACCCCATCCTGCCAATCCCAAACATCAGGTACTTCGCCGGCATCTTCGTCGTCGTCGGATTCAGGGTCGTCTGGATCTGAGTCACCAGGGTGGCGAGGGGGTGCAACCGTGTCTCTTGCCACTGCCCTACCCCTTGCCCTTGCCCTTGCCCTTGCCATTGCCCTTGGCCTGCCTCCTGACGGCCGCCTGGACCCTCCTGGCCCTCTCGAACCGCCAGTGGGGGGGGGCTCTAGCGAGGGTCACCTTACCCACCCGTCTTGGACACCCAGTTACAACCCCACGCCCGGGAACTGACACTTCTGCGTGAGAATCGAATGGAGGTGGTGATGGTGTTGGTGTGTGGTAGGGCACTCGTCTAGGAGTTCCGGTGGGGGTGTAGGGTAGTGAACCCCGATGGTGGGGTGTAGTCCCTGGTGATGGTGCTGGTGGTGGTGTGGTGATGCGAGGGTCTCCCCTGGCCGCTGCGGCGGCGTCTTCCCGGGCTGCCATAACTGGGAAGAGACGCCTCGCAACCATCCGACGTCTTTCCACTTCCCTTGGTGGTGTGTCGGGAGCCTCCTCTTCCTCTTCCTCTTCACTAGATGGTGGTGCGGCATGTCTCCTGCGAAGCCCATAAAAAATGTTTGGGCTTTACACCCTTGAGAGGTGAGGGCTTTCCGTGGTGGTGGTGATTGGGAGGCGGCGAGGAGGAGAGCATGAACGTGGCCTCTCACACGCGGCCGTAGGGGTAGGCTGGCTGTGGTGGTAGGGGAAATGTCCAGGAACGCCATTGGGTCGTCTACTTTTTCCCTGTAGCTCGACCTGTTCCCCACTTGGCTGCGGAGTCCTCTATATCCCTTGCCCTGGGAGACATGGTGGAATGGTAATTTCTAGCCTCCCTCTCCCATTTGTTTCAAAACTGAGAGGGAGTTCTCGTATAGGGGATG
Source organism: Paralithodes platypus (assembly GCA_032716605.1). NCBI lineage: Eukaryota > Metazoa > Arthropoda > Malacostraca > Decapoda > Lithodidae > Paralithodes > Paralithodes platypus. The sequence goes on from CM064529.1 coordinate 36,103,785, forward strand.
TAAGTGCCTCCTGATTCATAGCGGCATATTCCTCCCTACTCGGGAAATATTCCTCTTCTGAATCATCGAGGCATGAGGATTCGGTGGTCCCAGAGTCTTCCTCGTCACTTTGTAATAGGATTTCGTGGGGCTTCATCACTGGTAAGGCCCATAGCACGGGATGGGTTACGGCGTAAAGGTTGTTGGGACATGGTGATCACTCGCGGAAGACAACGGTATACTGAATGTCCTTTGTCCCACGCACTATGTCAAGCCCAGAGCATCCTTGGTCTTATCATATCTACCAGCCACCGAACTTTTCACTACAAATTTCAAGGCAATATGACATAGGACAAGACATTATAAGGTCTAAAAGTCGCGTGGCACTAAGGAATGTCACACCTACAGAAATATAGAGTTATTCTATCATATACAACAACTCCCCATCCAGGTACTTCCTACCATATGCACATAGTAAATAAGGTTTCAAAGTCGTTTTGACAACTGGCTCCAAAATCAAAAAACATCCTAAGGAATATCCTATACCATTTTTAGACCAAACCACACCATACAACCTGAGTAAATAAGGTTGAAAGTAACGAGCCAATATCAGCATATAGGATTTTCTCACGCAGCCTGTAGCATCTAGGAAATACTAGGCATGGTTATGTACACCCATACAAAGCTCTCAAACCACCAGCAAACTGTGTCTAACACAAATCTCAAGCCAAACCCGACCATACGACCCGAGTAACTAAGGTTCAAAGTCGGAGCGAAAAGGTGGATATTTATGCGCCCCTAATCCATCCCACCATCCAGCCGCGCCGCTCACCATACCAACTCGTTTTCCTCCCTTCCCCCGCCACCACTGGTTTCCCCATATTGTATCGAATACCCTGTATCATTTTTAGGCCCAATAGTTTACCATACCACCTGAGTAAATCATGTCCCAAATTCGTGTGGCAATATATGCGGGTATACGTAAATCCGTTTATTTATCCATCACCCGCCTCAGACTATGATCATGTACAAACCAATAATACGTGTAGACAATGACATCCCACGGCTCTGACACAATTTTTCAAGCAAAAACAACCAATACGCGACGACGAGTAATAAGGTCCAAAGTTGCGGTCAAAAAAGGGGTTCAGTACATGCCTCTCATCCACCCTGGTTCAGCCGCACGACCCACCAACCCGTTTCGGCCGCCAGTCCCGCCTTTCCAATACCCTAGAGTATACGTGGTACCATTATTAGGCATTTCCTTACGATACCTGCCGCGTAACTGATTTTAATATGCCGGACGCACGTGTTGCGTCGCTGGGAGCTGGTGGTCGAATAGTGCCGTCGCATCACGTGTGTCGCTGGGTCTCAACGGGATATGAATAAGTAATAACGATATTTATCGTAAAATAACGATTATAGGCATGAATGGAGCCTAATATCGTCGCCCAGAACAGTGGTGTTCAATACACACAGCTCGCCGTTTATAGGTTAAAGGGCGAAAATACGCAATGATGGGCAGATACATATATACACAAATAAGTATCATTGACAATAATACAGATGCGAGCCAAGTGTCTAACGTGAAGTATTCAGGCAAAGGTAATGAAAAGTATGGAACTATCGCTCAGATGTGCGGGGGTCTGCGCGGTGGGCAAAAGAGATTAAGGCGCACTCAGGTGAAACTTCAAAAAGGTACCGCCCTGGGTACTATAGGTCAGATGGTCTGTGATCCTTGAAAATAACAATTCACTTTAATGCCATAGAAAATCAAGTATTAAAGATATGAATTATAATTTACTCTAGGAAGGAAGATAGCTTAAATCTTAATTCAACTATCTAAGAGTTATTGCGAATAATCTCTCACACGAGACACAAAACAAAATATTCGATCATAGATAAGGTCAAATCACACGGGTTGAGGAACTCAGATTCACAGTAAATATAGTGACTGAATCGGAATAGATAGAATATAATTTAATATAGATTGGAATCAAATAACCATATAATTAAGAAACGCCAATGAAAGAGCATGGTAATATAGCTTAACAAACAGCTATCTTGAATGGGCGTACACAACAAAGTTGCACTTAGGAAATACCATGGGTGATGGCATGGAAGGAGTTTTGAATAAATTCACAAATTCCTAAAAGAACGCAGAACTATGTAGCGTTGCATTATAGCTTAAACAATGGTGATAAGGAATTAATTACTATAAGAAGTAATGTAATAATCTTTAGCCAAATAATAGGCAGAATCGATCAAGAAATATACAATCTGAATTCCTAACTGGGTGTTGAAAGAATTACATGACCCGGGTAACGTATATCATTAGATTATTCACAAGAACTAATATAAATCAGCTATCTTGGCAAGACATTAATTCTAAATCAACGGAAAGGGTTCTTTACTTTCGAGAGGGGGAAAATAGTACAATAAGTATTATCTGGCGATAGTTACACGGATAAGAGAATCCTGAATTGGGCGTAAGTTCTAGGTATCTTGAATTTAAGAAGGGAATCGAGTGACGTTATACACTTCACTTCGAATTGGATACACAAAGATTAATAAGACATAGGAGTAAAATCTGAGAGTATTCAACTAAGTAACACGTGTAGAAATGACTATGTAACGTACGTAACATTAAGGGTTTGAAGGATTAAATATAAATTTAAGGGTGGAAAGAGGTGAGGAAGAGGAGGTACTTTTTGGTCTATTTCCCGGGCGCGTTCGGTTGCGTTCGCTTTGGCCTGACTTCGGCCTCTCGCGCGTCTACTATTCCTTCGGTAATCGGTCTTATTTTTCTCTTATTTCTCCTTATTTCTGTATTCTCTCTCTCTCTCTCTCTTTCTTTCTCTCCTCTCTCACTCCTGTCTGTCTGTCCTTGTCTCTCTCTCTCTCTCTCTCTGGCTCGCTCTTTCGCTTTCCCTCTCTCGCGCGCTCTGTCTCTCTCTCTCTTCCTCATCCGTATATGTAATTCTCATTATTATTTTCTCTAATCTCTCTCACTCCTCCTGTCTGTCTGTCTGTCCTCTGGCTCGCTCGCTTTCCCTCTTGTGCTCGTTTTTCGCTTCCTCATCCGTATATGTATTTCTCATTATTATTTTCTCTAACTAATCCCTCTATTTCATTTATTTGCTTGTAATATTTCTGTATTATTATATCTTTTTCACTCTTTCTTCAGTTCAGTTTCTGTATTCTCTCTATACGGTGGGAATGGTATTTCGTATGAGGGATGTTGCAGCACAAATATTCAATCTTTCGTTGTTTGGTTGTTTGTATTACCGTAAGAAATTTTAACTGAACGCCTGCAAATAATACGCTATAAAATGCTTGCAATCAAACTCTCAAGCAATTTCAAGGTCACATGCAATTATAAATGTAGGCTATCGGTAGACCCAGAGAGGAAGAGACAAGAGAGAGAGAGTGTCGTGATAATATAAACAATGTTTTTACATATGTATCATATATATATGAAAAATAATATATACGTTAGGCCTACATCTGTTCCCCACAATCATATAATGCCAAGCACAAATATTTTCAATCTTTCATTGTTTGTATTACCGTAAGAAATGTACTGAACGCCTGCAAATAATACGCTATACAATCTTGCAATCTCTCTATTTTCTCTAATTTTCTCTCACTCCTGTCCTGTATCTCTCTCTCTCTCTCTCTCTCTCTCTGGCTCGCTCGCTTTCCCTCTTCCTCATCCGTATTATGTATTTCTCATTATTATTTTCTCTAACTAATCCCTCTATTTCATTTATTTGCTTGTAATATTTCTGTATTATTATATCTTTTTCACTCTTTCTTCAGTTAAATTTCTGCATTCTCTCTTTCTCTCTCTCTCTCTGTTTCGCTTGCTTTGCAGGAATTTTGTTTTTGTTTTATATATAATATATAATAATTTTTACTTATCATTACTTACTATATCGTAAATAAACAATAGTAGGTAGCCATCTTACCATAATACCGACTACACCAAACCGATCCCGCCATGCGTTTTTGTTTATCACCTGTTTACTAAAGTGCCACCAATATCGATTTTCTTGGAGCCGACTCGAGCGGGAGGGTTTACCAATTGAAATTAAATCCGCTTGCATATATTGTTAGATGTAAGACATGATAAATATCACTACAAATATGAATTGTTATAATCCATATGATATCACTTCATATTGTTCTGAAATTTCAAAACAAAACCGCTAGTGTAAGTCATTGCTGCTAGATCAAAGTAAAGGTCTCTAGATCTAGCGGAAGTCGCTATACGTATTGGGCAGTACTGCACACTCATTCATTTCATTCATTCATTTTCTATTGAGCTCGTCCTGGAATCTTTACGACTCTGAATCTTACGATTGCCGACGGTGATACGTTGTTGACATTGTTGTTGATGTTCCAGTGGAGGGATGAACAAAATATTGTCCTTGTCCAATAATAGCTATTTCATAGTCCCACAGGACTTATTTTGATATATTTATCAAATTTATTGAACGCCTGAAAATAATACGCTATAAAATGCTTGCAAACAAACTTTCAAGCAATTACAAGGTCACATGCAATTATAAAAAGGTATATTGTAGACCACAACTTTCGCCAAGCTTCGTTTTTGCTTGTATTATCGTGAGAAATGTACCATACACCCTGGTTATCGTGAGAAATTTACCGAACGCCTGCAAATAATTACGCTATAAAATGCTTGCAATCAAAACTCTCAAGCCAATTTCAATGTCAAAATGCAGTATAGGTAGACCCAGAGAGGAAGAAGAATGACAGAGAGAGAGGGGGGAAGTCACAACATCTGCTAGGTGTGATTTCCCCTGAGAGGGAAGAGATTAGTTAGGGGCGTGCCCCTGGCCTACATCAGACAAAGAGAGTACAGAGGAAGTACAAACAAAGAGAGTGAGACACGAGAGAGAGAGAGAGAGAGAGTCGTTGGATAATATCAAAATGTTACACATGTATCATATATATGAAAACATAATATATACGGTAGGCCTACATCTGTTCCCCACAATCATATAATGCCAAGCACAAATATTCAATCTTTCGTTGTTTGTATTACCGTAAGAAATTTACCGAACGGCCCCTACAAAATAATACGCTATAAAATGCAAAGGAAATTTCTTGTAGAGTGCAATTTTGAGGACGTAATGTGCTCTGAGAGAGAGCGGAGCGGTGATTAGGAGCATAAAATTTACCTCAAGACCGCTCGCCACACAGGGAATTATATAAGGAAATTACCGTATTTTAGGGTTTTTTTCACTCGTGTTTTACGATCGTTGAAAGACAAACCAGTGATCGTAAAAGGATGGTTTCGGGTGTCATTGGAAAGCTCAATTTACGCACTTTTCAGGATACATACTTGTATTACGCTCGGGGGTCTTGTTTATGCATGAAAAAGAGCACGGAACAACCCCATTTTAGGGTAAAAAAAAAAACCCGCTGGGCGGCACAGTGAAATATACTCCAACAGCAGCTCGTAAGGTGATAAAATGCTTGCAATCACATGTTCAAGCAATTATAAAATATAAATTGTACTTACCAACACCCACACCAGTATGTTCTTCGTCAGGAATGTCTCCAATTTGCTCAAGGGTCTGTCCAATATCAACCACAACATCCACCCCACGCAAATTATGCTTGGGGTGAAAGCCTATGATCGGGTTATTTTCGTCTTCCGAGTCATCCACACTACCAAAACTCTCACCCAGCCTTCGATGGTTTCATCCAACAGCTTATTAGAAAGTTCTGAAGAGTTCAGCATGATATCTAGTTCCTGGGTGGTAAGCCGGGCGTGGTTAGTAGGGTGGCGCGACGCACTAGGGATGGCGGCCACCGAATCGAACACGGGCAAATCTTGACCTTCCATTATGGCTGCTTGAGGGTCACTTAGTCACGGTCACGCAGTGGGGATGTGTGGGTGGGCCCTTGTAATACACCGCCTGACCACCAAGTTTTGCTTTCCACCTAAATTAGGGCGAGAATACGCCCACGGACTTAAGTCCGACCCCGCCATTTAGTCCAATTTTCTCGTATCGGACTTAAGTCCGACCCCGCTAAATAAGGGTTAAAAGGCCCCAGTAACACTTACAATTTTTTTTTTTTTTTTCCTCTATATTTCATATCACTCCTCCACATCCCCTCCTTCCCCCCTTTCCCCTCCCCCCTTCAATTATCACCTATTTTCCTTATTATTCCCTAATTCGTTGGTATATTTTCGTGTAAGCATCTCCAAGCCGGTTCTATGGTGTGGTCATGTGACTAGCGAGTGTGCTGCGTAAGGGAGAGTGTGAGTGAGTGAGTCGTTCAGGCTTGAGGCCTCGCGAAGGGTGGGGCTGCCTCAATTTGCTCCACAATTCATGAATGGGCTGCTCCATGTTTATTCGCGATTTTGACCATAAAAACATTATTTCCACTTGTTTTATTGTTGTTACAGGTTACTATCTTCATAGTGAAGGTAAAATAGGCACTTAACCCGCTGAGCCCCAGCCAGTTTTAATATTTTGTTCACCCCAATCCCAAGCGATTTTGACTTTTTTTTTTTTTTTTTTTTTCTAAATAAGAATGAAGAGAAAATAAGGAAAAAAAAAATGTGTTGCTTACCGATGATTTTTAGGGGTCCTAAGGGGGTGGGGGGTCCTGAGATGACAGCTGCAGTTTGGCCCGGTTCATATATCCCACCCGCGCGGGCAGGCTGAGGAGCCCGGCAGCCAGATGTACGATGAGTCGAGTTTTCGGGTGTTTGGGCATTTGCATACCACCCGAGTATCTTGTGTGCCTTTATAGTTCATATTATACCATGTATGTATCAATAATGTCATAATAAGTAAAGTTCAAGTGTAAATTAAGTGCACATATGCAAGTAAGGACGTAAGTGTTCACTCGTGGCAACGACTCCCCACCCGCCCTACATACAGGACAGACGGACACCAGTGACAGTTCGTCACTCCCCGCGCTCTCTGTCTAACTGTACATTAGTCCAGCACTTTACACACTGCCACACTGTCCCTTTATTATATAGAATAGTTTAACCGTATAGTTTACTTATATTATATCATTTGTAGGCCACTTTTTAGTTAGAAATATTGGCTTTCACATTGTATTTTTGTTAGTCCTACAAGTAAAATGTTATCTCCTTGTTATTATGAAGTTATAGTTTATCACTTTATACGATATTATTTACACTTAGTATTTACACTTGGTTTTTTGTAGGGGGCGGTTCCCGTTTTGTCTGGCCAGTCCCCTTTTCTTCTTATATTACAACCCTTAGGGAAAAGTGGTTTTTTTTCACAGGGGTAGTGGTACTGGGCTGGAAAAAAGCAGCCCGGGTGGGGGGGGGGGGACAACAGGGGCACAAAAATTCTTACACTTGCCTGGGCAGAAACAATTGGTTGGGTTTGTTCAACACGCCCAATAGGGTGCTCCCTTTTCCCCCCCGTTGTCCCCCCCCGGGTTTTGTTTGCGGGGAACCAAAACATGGGGACACCACCGCCCTTGCGGGGTCCCCCTTCCACCTTGGGCCCCTTGAGTGGCTGGGGGGCACATTACTGTTTGGGGAAATGGCCGGTTTTCAGTGAAGGTCTGGGGGGGCAACTCCCTTCTGCGCTGCTGGCCTGGACCGGAGTGGTTGCTTGGTGGTTGCGGGGGGTTTGCGGGGGGGTTGAGGTTCATTGGTAATGTATTTTCAACAAAACATTCTCCCTCTACCCCTGCTCACACAACCTTCCCCGCATGGGCAGGACCGGAGACAAGTCCTCCATCGTTGACTCCTCCGCTTTGGTCCCCAAGTTTACTTGGCAATGGTTGTGGGGAAGGAATGTGGCCAGGGTTTGTTTCACCAGGGTGGAGTTGGTCCCCCCTAGGAGATGGAAAACCAAGGGGGAAAACAATTTTTTTTGTAACCAACCCTTCCAATTTAGTTCTTTACCCTCAGGGGCCACACTTCCCAAAACCGGAAAAGGCCGATTTGGGAACCCAAGCCAAAAATCCGAACCCTGTTGTCAACCCAGCCGCCAAAATGTTTTGGAACTATTTATTAATCCACAGATTGCCCTCAGGCTTCCGGATTTATTTCCCCTTGTTTTTGTGGCTTTCGGAATCCCAACGTTCGTCCGGCTGTTTTTTGGAGGGAAGATTGGCGGTTTGGTGGGGTGGGACCTGTTGTTGTGGTTGGTGGGAGGGGTGACGTTGGGGACGTCTTCCCCGGTTTATCCATCCAGGATACAACAGCGGAAGTGACAAATTTAGTTGTCCTTGCATGGTAGATGGAACATGGGGGAGGGACCCTTGTTTTTTTCCCCCCGCCTGGGGCCGCGTTAGGGATTGGGGGCCCCCTCTGGAATTATTCTGGGTGTTTTCCTCCTTGGGGGACCCGGCTTGGGCCCACACACCGGGGCCTTGTTTGTGCGGTTTTTATTAACCAGGAGAAAAAATCTTGGCAATGGGAGCGAGGGGCTGGGGGTTGTAAACCCAGTTGTCCCCAGGTACAAGTTATTGTGGCCCCTGTTTCCCAAGTTAAGGGGACTCCCCAACCACAAACAGGTGATGACAACGGGCCCACCGGATATACCATATGTGCCTCGGGGTCGGGGCCCACCAAAAACTCTGTCGTCTTTTCCCCATATACAGAACATGCATGTCCCCCCCCCCCCCTGGATTGTAATGGTAGCCAGTCACAAAACCCGCAAACAAACCATGACGGACGGTTTCTCCCCCCCCTTTCAAAGGGGCCATACCTTCATGAAACATTGTGCTTGGGGATGTTACTTGCGGATGGCTGATTGTCTGTCCCCTGCCAACCAGTTAAACAAAAACTCTCGTGACAAATTAATGGGGAGTTTTTTCCTGATGGGGTTTTGAACAGGGGCCCGCAGAGCAAAACTTTTATTCTTGGAGGTAACTCAAAAATTGGTTTTTTTTTAATACCTTCCTTCCATGCGGGGTTTCTTTTGGGTGGTTTTTTTTTTCCTTGCGGGGAGGGGGTCCTGGGTTTTCCTGGTCTAAATGGGGGCCCCCCTTTGCCAGGTCTGTTCAATGGGACAAGTGGCAGGGGTTTTTTTCCCCCATTTATTGCGCAACAAGAGGGAAACATCTGTTTTGGCGTTTCCTGCCTCATGGATCTTGGCAAACAAAGATAGGTGGTGGCGGGTGAATGAAGGGGGGAATTTCCCCATGAACCAACTTTTTTTTTTTTTTTCTTTTATTGGAAACGATTCGGTCGGGGTGTTCTTCGTCACCCCCCTCTTTCCAGGAATTCCCACGACGTCTGGCCAAGGACAAGGAGTAGAAATCTCTTCGGGAATTTTGGGAAGTGGGTTTTCCCATGACAGCCCTGGGGGGGGGCCCGGAGTACCTGGGATTGGTTGTTCCCCTTACCAGCCCATCAATAAAAAAAAAAGGTACCCAATGTAATAACCAGGGTTTTGTCCCCCCCCCCGGGTCCACCAAAACTTAGGGGCCTTCATTCAGGTGTGGGGCAAGTAAAAAAAAAAAATGGTAAGGAAAAAGGGATGTTCCCCAGTTCCCCTTTGGGGGGGGTGGGGGTCCCCCGGGGTCCTTGGTGAAATGGAAACACGGTTAGGGCCGGGGGCATATGCCCCGGCCGACCCCCAAGCAAAATTTGCCCAGTCCCGGGTGGGCTTGATACAGTACACCCCTCCCACTGGCCCAATCCCAACACAATCCAACGGTTACTTGATCGCAGGCATACCTTTCGTCCCGTCGGTCACGTGGGCGAATTTTTCCCACAGGGGGTCCCCGTTCTCGGATCTGAGGTCACCAGGGTGGGTCCGAGGGGGGTGTTGGGCAAAACAACCCGTGTGTGCTTCTTTCTTTTGCCCACCTGGGGCCCCCTAACCCCTTGCCCCATTTGCCCACCTTTGGCCCTTGTGCACCCATTGCCCCCCTTGGGCCCTGCCATCCTGGGACGGGCACCGCCCCTGGGGGGGGGGACCCCTCCCTGGCCCAATTCATCGGGGGAACCGCCAGTTTGGGGGGGGGCTTCTAGGCGAGGGGGGTCACCCCTTAAAAACACACCAACCCGTTCTTGGAACCCAGTTAAACACCCCCACAACGGCCGGGAATGTACCCAAAACTTCTGCGTTGAGAATCGAAATGGAAGGTGGTGGGGATGGGTGTGGTTTTGCTTCTTGTCTGGGTTAGGGGGCAACTTAGTCTGGGGAGTTTTTTTACGGTTGGGGCGGGTGATAGGGGTGAGTTGAAAAAACCCGGGGATGGTGGGTGTGTTCGGTCGGGTTGGGATGCGTGGGGGCTTCGGGTGGTTGGGGGTTGTGGTGATGCGGAGGGTTTTTCTCCCCTGGCCGCTGCGGGCGGCGGGTCGTCCCGGGCTGCCATAAAAGCGGGGAGAAGAGGACGGCCTCGGCACAACCATCCGGACGTCTCTTTCCCACTGTCCCCTTGGTGGTTGTTGTTCGGGACGCCTCCTCTTCCTCTTCCCCTCTTCACTAGATGAGTGGTGCGGGCGGGCCAAACGTCTCCTGCGGAAAAAAAAGGCCCATAAAAAAAAATGTTTGGGGGGCTTTACCACCTTTTGAGAGGGGGTGGACGGGGGGCTTTCCGTCTTGGTGGTGGGTGGGGGAATGGGAACAGGGCGGGGGCGGAGGAGGGAGGGGGGGAGGAGCTCAGAGACAACCCCCAACCCCGTCCCCCGATGGCCCCTCCTCCCACTCGCAGGGGCCGTAGGGGGGGGGGCTAGGGGGCTTGTTGGGTGTAGGGGGGAAATGGGGTCCAGGGGGACGCCACTTGGGTTCGTCGAAACTTTTTTTCCTGTAGGCCTCGACCCTGTTCCCCCCCCAATTTGCCTGCGGAGGTCCTCCTATTTTATCCCTTGCCCCGGAGGGGAGGGGACATGGGGGGGAAAAATTGGTACATTTCGTAGCCACTCCCACCCCTCTCCCACTCCATTTTTTGTTTCAAAAAACTTGACGGGAAAAGGGAGGGATATAGTTTCTCGTAATTTTTTTAGGGATGTAAGGGTGGGGCCTGCCTGATTCATAGCGGCATATTCCTCCCTGTTTACTCAGGGACAATATTCCTCTTTTCTTGAATCCAATCGAAGGCATGAGGACTTTCGGTGTCAAGGACGTTTTCCTCGGTCAACTTCTTGTAATAGGGGATTTCGTGGGCTTCATCACAATGGTAAAAGGGGGGGCCCAATTTTAAGCCACGGGATGGGGTTTTAAGGCGGTTAAAGGTTGTTGGGACCCCATGGGTGATCACCTTCGGCGGGGATAGAACCCCAACGGGGTATACTTGAAATAGTTTCCCCCCTTTGTCAACGACCACTATTGTTCAAAGCCCAGGAGGGCATCCTTTGGTTCTTTATTTCCTATTCTACCAGGGCCCCACCCGAAAAATTTTTTTTCACTTACACAAATTTCAAGGCAATATGACAGTAGGGGGACAAGGTACATTATAAGGTCATAAAGTCGCGTGGGACTAAGGAAGGTCCACACCTGACAAAAGAACATATTAGGATAGTCTATCCTATTACACAAAACTCATCAAGGTACTTCCTAACATATGGCCAAATAAGTAAAATTAAGGGGTTCCAACAAGGGTCGTTTTTGGGGACACAACGGCCCCAAAATCAACAATAAACATCCCCTAAGGAATATTGTTTCCCTTATTTAACCCATTTTTTTTAGGGGACCCAAACAAACACCATATCAAACAACCTGAGTAAATAAGGTTGGAATCAGTAAACGAGGGGCCCCAATTTAGTTCCCCCAAGGGCCTATAGGATTTTTTCTAACGCCAGGGCCCTGTAAGCATCTAGGGAAAAAACCCTTAAAAAAACGAGGGGGGGCCCATGGTGTATGGTACACCCATACCAAAGGCTTCGCTAAAAAAACCCCCCACCATCCAAAAACAACTGTGTCCTAACACACAAATTCTTTCAAAGCCCATAACCCGAAACATAACGGAAACCCGAGTTAACAAACTAAGGTTCAAAGTCGGAGGAGGCGAAAAACGGTGGACTAATTATTGCGGACCCCTAAATTCCCATTCCCACCCCATCCAGGGGGGTGGGCCGCTTCCCACCATTTTACCAAAACCTCGTTTTTCACCGACAACCCCCCCCACCTGGTTTCCCATTCTTGTACTCGAATTTCACCCCCTGGTATCATGTTTTAGGGCCAAAATAGTTAACATACCACCTGAGTAAATTCAGGGGTCCAAAAGGGGGTCCGTTGTGGTGTTGGTGTGGGCAATTATGCGGTGGTATACGTTCACATCCGTTTTATTATCCATCACCCCGCTAAGAAACTATGGGTGCCTTGTACCCCAATAATAACGTGAGTGGGGGACCAACTGAACCCATCCCCACAAGGGGCTTCTGACACAACCCCCCCAAATTTTTTCCAAGCCAAAAAAGAACCAACAATACGACCCGAGGTGTAAATAAAGGTCCAAAGGTTGCTCGGTCGAAAAAAAAAGGGGGTTCAGGGTTTACCAGTACATTTGACCTCTCATTTTCCAACCCTGGTTCAGCCGCACGACCCACCAACCCGTTTCGGCCGCCAGTCCCGCCTTTCCAATACCCTAGAGTGTACGTGGTACCATTATTAGGCATTTCCTTACGATACCTGCCGCGTAACTGATTTTAATATGCCGGACGCACGTGTTGCGTCGCTGGGAGCTGGTGATCGAATAGTGCCGTCGCATCATCACGCTGCGTCCTGGTCTATACGGTAAGGACTTCTTCATTCCTGACCACGCTCTTCCTGTTGCATCCCTCACACGCACTTCTTCATCCCACAGTCCCATCTTTACTCAACACTGCCCAGATACTTAAAAGAGTTGACGATCTCCATAGCCTGACCGTTCAGCTTCACCTCACACTCTGTGACTTCACCCCTTTCGAAGACCATAACCTTGCTTTTCCCCACATTTACCCTTCAAATTCCGTTTTTTGCACACTGTTCCAAACTCATTTACCAGACCCTGCAACTCCCATTCATTATCACTCATCAGAACTGTATCATCCGCAAACAGCAGTATAGTAGCAGCTTCCACTCAATTTCCCTCCCTTTTCAGCGATACACCAACATCCACTGCTCTTGATAGTATTTCTTTCATGACTCCATCCATATATACAGTAAACAACCACGGGGGACATCATCACACACCCCTGTTTCAAACCCAACACTCAGGTCAAGAACTCGCTCTGCTCATTCTCCCACACGTACTGCCGCCTTTGCACCCTCATACATGCTCTTCACTGCTTTCAGCAACTTCCCATCTACTCCGTATATTCTAAGTACTTTCCACATGCCTTCTCTATCCACTCTGTCATAGGCCTTCTCCAAGTCCATAAAGGCAACATACACCTTTTGTTTCTTCTCCAGATACTTCTCCACAACACAATTCAGGGTAAAAATCTGATCTACACATCCTCTTCCCTTCCTAAAACCTCCCTGCTCGTCGCCTATCCATTTCTCCGTTCTCACTCTCACTCTCTCAATCACTACCCTACTGTACACCTTCTCTACTACGCTTAAAAGACATATTCCTCGGTGGTTACCACACACTCCTCTTTCCCATTTGCCCTTATATAGGGGGACTATTATGCCAGTCTTCCAGTCATCGGGTGCATTCCCCTTCTCCCATGCTAGCTTGCACATTTTCCATACCCATTCAATCACTATCTCACCACCATACCTCAATATTTCCCCACACACTCCATCTGTTCCTGGTGCTTTCCCCAACTTCACTCTTTTCATAGCTTCCCACACTTCTGACCTCCTGATCCCCACCTCCTCCTCCACTACTTCTCCTCTTCTCCCTCCCATACCATATCCAACTATTATCAACTCTGCCTAAGTAGAGTTTGGTATCGCCCCCCGTATAGTGGGTACCACACGAAAAAAATGTCTGTCGTCGTCGTCGTCGTCGTCGTCGGCGTCGTCCGTCTGTCTCGGAACTCCTCCTAGACCGTTGGACGGATTTTCACCTAATTTCACACGAACATTTGTTGCGTGAATGCAAAAGTCAGTCAAAAAATATTTTTTGAATTTATGCAATAGTTATGATTTTAGGTCCAAAATATGGTTTTGCCCTCCCCCCACCTTCCGGACTCCCCCCTCCCCCCCAGTAGTAGATATGATGGTGACAGTAGTAGTAATGATGGTCATAATAGTAGTGATGATGGTGACAAGTAATGATGATAGTTGTAGTGATAATAATGACAGTAGTGATGATGGTAGTGACGATGGTGTGAGTATTAGTGATGATGGTGAGTAGTAGTGAGGATGGTGAAATTTGTAGTGATGATGATGATAGTTGTGGTGATGAAGTTCATAGTAATGGTGATGATGGCAGTAGTAGTTATTATGGTGACAGTAGAATAAATTATGGTAATATTGTGACAGTAGTAATGATGATGGTTATAGTAGTAGTGATGATGTTAACAGTAGTAATGATGATTGTAAGATGGTGGTGATGATTAGTAAATGATGGTTGATAGTTGTAGTATCAATGATGATAGTAGTGATTAAGATGCTAGTGACAATGGACAGTGATTATGGTGAGAGTAGTAGTGATAATTGTAATTGTAGTAGTGATGATGATCATAGTAATGGTGATGATGACAGTACTCGTGATGATTGTGGCAGTTGTAGTGATGATGGGAGTTGTAGTGATGGCAGTAGTAGTGATTATGTTGATTGTGATTGATGATGGTATTAGTAGTGATGATGGTAACCCATCGCAGAGTTGGGTATGCCGTTTTGATTTTGGGCAAAACGGCACGCCTACTTTATTATTATTATTATTATTGTTGTCTTATTGCTTTATACCATGGACACTCTGGGTATAGCCTACTAACCCCAAACATAACCATATGTATCTCTCAAGCTAATTAATACCGCCTAAAGTGACTACAAATTTATCAGAAACCATGCTCATGATTTTCCAAAATAAATTCCCTCCCAAACCTTGTTTTCCTATGTTCTATAGCCTAGCAGTTCACTATTCTTTTATCAGTGCGGTTTTGCCAATACTCTGACTTACTTACAAATCCATTAATTTTAGTGTACTATATCCTTGATCGCCCAAATCCATGATAGCCCATAATTGATATAGACTAAACATTCAAAATATCTTGCCCGCCAAAAACGATTAACCCCGAGACCCCCCATTAAGATAAATTTGTGTATTGTTGGGTAGAAACATGTCCCGGCAGAGCGCCGGTTCCTCCTAAAAAGCAAGGTCGCTATCGCTTGTGAGCAGAAAAATCAACACCTAAATGGCATGAAAGGCTTTAAAATTGACAGAGAAATAGGGCAAA